>JAGVSP010001965.1:0-67391 GCA_022494985.1 Micrasema minimum
AAAGGGGGGTATAAGCATCTTTTAAAAAAACTGTACAATTTTGCTTTTGCATTAACAAATTGCGTTTTCACTCACATTGCTAATATTTATTTATTTTATTGTTTTTCGGCCCCATAGGGCTTTTACATAAACATTTAAAATTATTACACAGTAGGTAGCTATTTATTACCACCAGAGATGGCAATCCAGGACATGTTCCCTAAAATGCATAGATTTGTGTGGCTTTACTATTACTTATTGTATACTTGTTAGCCAAGTGCGTGCATTCTTCGTATCGGTGAGTTACACTGTAATTGGTCGATGATTGGCTCAGTGAAATAGTGATTAATGTGTATATATGATAATTTGTTATTTGAAGTTATATATAATTTCATTCTTCAAATCCATGGGATTCGAACCCGTGACGCATTGTAGCACGAACGAGCTAACCAACTATCACAACGATGCGGATTAAACGCTTAAATAAGCCATATCCCATTCCATAACTTCGCTCACATATTGATCTTTTAAAGATATTAAATCTTTCATTCAAAATATGATTCTTAATAATTATTCCTAAATTTCATATTCTAAGCTCAGGGAAGGAAGAACATGCTTTTCCAGTTGTCCGGTGCGCTATATTAAAAACGTGAAAAAGATATCAAAAAACGTACCATAATGTTTTCTATGGCTTAAATATGTCTAGCCCCACCCCTCGATGGGTAGTTGGCAGGTGGAGGGGGTAATCCAACCCTTAAATAGCACATGCCCACGATGTTGTTATTTAGGTTGAAACCCGGGAACTTCCGCGGGGATATCATCTTCTGAAATTGCACAATTTGTATGGAAATTAAGTCGCGAGTTTGGAAGAGAAACGTAAAAATTTATGCAGTAAGACAGTGGTTTTAAGCGAATTTTGTGATAAGTTTGGTTTAATTACTGAACTTAATGAATCGTGGGGAAATTACGGACTGATATTGTGTTGGTTTGTAACATTATTAAGATTTTGGTTTAAAAAAATTGTGAAATGTCATGTAGCAAAGACCGCCGTTTAAAGAGATTTTGTTAAAAAAATATCGTGGTAATACTGGCAAAAAAACGCTAACTCTTCGAAAATATGCTGTTTGGATTTAATGATGCAGTATTGTTAAGTTTTTTAAAGCTTTACAATCGGCAGAAAACACAAAATTTTGGATTAACTTATAAAGCGCTTTTTTCTGAAGTACCTAACCTAAAATCATATTTCTTTCTTTCTCTAAAATAAAAAGGAAATTCTGCTATTTACAATAAAAGTTTTCTAAGTATGAAATTTAATTACATGTTTGAAAAATGAGAATTAATAAAAGTTTCAACTCATAATGCAATTAGAATAAAAAAAAATTTAAAAAAAATTGGAAAGAAAAAAAACTTAAATGCTTGATTTCTCAAAAAGGTATATTAGAGTTGAACGTTTTTTGCCAGTATACCCATGGTAAATAGTTAACTGTAATTATCACAAATTTTAAGAAAGGACGGGTTCAAGTTGAATCAAAATTATCGTAACGCGGGATACCGGTGATGATTTGTAGGCACATATGTAAAATTAGTCGCGGAATTTGATGGAAAACAGTAAAATTTATGATGAAATACAATTAGTTTTTATATTTAAATATTGTGAAATATCTGGTAAATTTTAGTGAAATTGAACATAATAAGAAAAAAAAATTTTTTTACCTAATTAAATTAGAAAAAAACTGTTAAATTAAGAGTTAAAATTTAATGTTAATGTAGAGCGATTGATCCCCCTGTAAAAGAACGGCTAAAATAAATTATGATTCGGACTAGTGTGCCTGGATGTAGAACTTCGATTTCACCGAGAAAGACATTGCACGATCAAGAAAAACAAGTGGGCATGTAAGAAGTCGGAGTAAATCGGCTTGTGCGTGCATGAGAAGATGTAAGAATGTTCGGAGGAAGTCAAGAGAAGTAGTGCGCGACAGAGAGGTGTGGCGTTCCTATCCTCCACAGCCAACCGACCTTCGGGAAAATGGGCGTTTGATGGTTTAGTTATTTACATTAGTTAGTTACTAGTTAAATTCAATACATTTATTGCGGGGATAACAGTTGCTAATGCTGTGTAGTTTGTATCTAAAATTAGTCAAGAGTTTGGATAAAAATCGTTAAAATTAAGTGGATATCTTCGAATTCCTTATTAATGAATTACAAGAATCGTCATTATGATGATTTTTAAAATTCTTATATTTTTTAAATTTGTATGAGTAAGATATGTAGTAAATGGCGATACACTTGAACGTTACAGGTGGAGAAAATTCGTATATCTGTGGAAGATTTTTACTATGATGGAAATATGGACAAGTACATTGAATCTCAGGGTTATGGCAGGACTTCGTGGTTTCTACAAATAAACACAAAACAACTTCCTTAAAGTCGTAGTCAATCTAATAAGTGATTATCAAATTAAGGGCTAAATCGACAGTGCATAATATCTATTCTTGGTACCGCATTTACTCTTATGAATGAAAGTCGAAGCATTGGAATTGGAAAATATATGGATTAAAGTAGATTGAATGCAGTTGAATTATGCGATCTCGTTCAGGCAATGTGTGGTAAAACTAATTCTATTGATAGGTGCACTTATGATGAAATTAGATCAGAAATGCATTACGGTTGAGATAAGCATTATCGACCAAAATTTAGAAAGGTCTTTTACGTTGGTTAAATCATGTAGAGCGAATGGATGATGAAAGAACGGCTTAAACAAATATTGGATACGACGGTGCCTGGATGTTAGAAGTCGAGGAAGTCCGAGAAAGACATGGCATGATCCAAGAAAATTTTAAGAGGATGGCATTGAAAGAAGTCGGAATAATCGACTTGCGTGCATAGAAGCTGTATTGAAGTTGAGAGGATAACAAGAGGAAGAGAATTCGGTGTCAGGACCAGAATGGAGGTGGCTTTCTATCCTCACTGCCTACCCCTTCGGTGGACTATCCATTTGACTGGATTTTTATTTAGATAGGTAGTGAAAGTCATGATACAAAAACTCTACTAAAAATTGGTGCTGAATTAAACCAATTTTCGAGATTTAGAGTGAAATTGTCAAATAAAATAAGTATCTTATGTACATGGATTAAAAACATAAGATAAATGTATTTATCATCGTTATTAATAATTATTACATCTTTGTGGTAATTACGGAACGGAATTTATAACGAGATAATAACCATGTTGATTTTTTTAATATTGATTGACTTATTAAAAAAAAGAATTATGCAGGAAGATTATGCACATGGTGTAGCAATGACAGTAAAACACGCATTTGGCTACCGAGCATGAGGTCGCGGAGTAGTCGTATTCCCGTGGGTTAACATTAAAATATTTAAATTTTACGTGTGATTGTGTTCATATAGAATAGGACAATTTGCCTGTATGTCGCAGGTAGACAAAAAAAGTTGGATTACTACCATTACGAGCTAATCACACTACAATTTGACATCTATAACATAGACGAGAAATTTTTAAGCATAAAATGGATATCTAGCGTTTACAGGGCTTATGACCTGTCATCGGCTGGTTTAAGTGCCACTTGATGTATTGCAATCATAAAGGTTTCCGCTGAAATGCATAGCCATTTTCTCAATGGATGACAGAGAGTGTTCACATGTGAAGCGTCGCGCCATTTTACTGTATATTGGCAGATATGGATATCAAATACTAGGTGAAATGGGGAATGTTGTAATACATCAAGTGGCCACTTAAACCCAGCCAATGACAGGTCATAAGCCTGTAAACGCCTAGATATCCATATTCCCTTCCAAATTTCTCGTCTCCGTTTAAATGTCAAATTGTTCATATTAATATTTCATGTTTGATACCTTGGACTGGTTCTGAAGCGTATAGACTATAGACTGATCATCCTACCTTCATGTAATGAAATGATCATGATAGCACTTGGTGTACCAATGCAGTGCCCTATGCACCATTTGGAGCGGATAAGGGAAAGTAGTAATTACTGTATTTGTGTAAAAAATATGCATTCGCGTTGAATAATCTTTGGTCCAAAATAGCATTTTGGTCCAAATTTTGAAAATTATAATCGAAAGATAACTTGTCTTTTTATTTAGGCTGTGGATTTGAGACTTTTTCATAACAATTCAATGCGTTTACTTACTCCTAATCTGTACGTATCTTTTTGGTACTAAGTTGGTTAAAAACAACACCACAATGGTTAAAAATACAGTGTGTCAAAAAGTGTAACAAATGGGAGAAAAAGACAAAACTCCATTTGGTCAAGTGGGATAATGTATCCAAACCCGTCGTTGCCCGGACAGTTCATAAACCCGAGCATCGGTAACGGGCTACCAGCTGTTCCCATCAGATACCCTCCAGTCATGATCAAGTCCATCAACAACAATCTTCCAATAACTACCATGGCCTCCCCATTCTTCGTAGACAACCTTCTACAGCACCAGAAAGCCGTCAACTTCCAATCCCAATTCGTCAACTCTCAATTACATTCATACATCCAAGAGCAGCATCATCAATTCATGATGCATCAGAGCCAACTGAGGCACCAGCAAGCCTTGAAGTACGCCGCCTCGAGTATGAACGAATCCTACGTAAACAATGAAGGTGATAGGAAAACAGCGCTCGAAAGATTGGCAAATCTATCACCGCAGCATAATTCAAGAGCTGGAAGCCCTAATTCCAATGGAGACAACTCCCCGAGAGTAGGCTATGACGAAGAAGACGATAATGAAAACGAAACAAAAAGAACTGATAAAAATTTAAGTAGTCAAGTGGATGAATTGAAAAGCGAAGATAAAAAAATAAGTAGCGAATTGAATGGAAAACGATACGACGAAAGCGAAATCAGAGAAGACATATCTCATTCAGATGACGATAGGTTTACAGAAGACTCGCCAGTAGGGTCCCCGATGAACAATAGCAATCCAGTTAAAAACGAATACCAACTTTCGCCTAGTTCGTATCAAAACCAAGGGTATTACTATAGACACGACGACAAGAAGGAAACCGCCGAAAGAAAGGATGATTACAACGAAGATTTAAATACCAATAATGATTCTGATCTCGAAGCCAACAGACCGTCAAAAAACCCTTGCACGTACTGTGGATCAAGCGAATGCAATCCGTTTTACCCTAGCTGTAGAGGGTACAACTCTTCGAATCATAGTCTGGCAAGGTTCGAAGGTATCGACAGCGCTGAGTATGGCTCTCCTGGCCGAGACGTCTCCATGGACGATAGGATCTTGAGAGATGGACACGAGATGATGAAGAGGACCAGCCTTGAAGGGAGAAGTACGCAGCAGAAGCCGGTGCTGAAGTTTAGTGTTAATGCTATATTAGGAAACGACCAGATTCAAGATGGAGAAAGAAGTTCTGGAGCCAGTATCGTGAAGGTGACGCATCATGGTGAGCAAATATTTTAATATTTTTACTAAGACAAGTTATTTTTCTACATTTCTCCCTGGAGTTCAGCAGTAGAGGAATGATTTTTTCACACATATTTGAGATCATGAAATTTATTTACATGTGATTTTCACATTAATATTTCATTTGTGATACCTTGAACTGGTTCTGAAGCTAAGCAGATTACTAATAAATAATAATCGGGGTAGAAACTAACATTACCCTACCACTGTTCATTTGGGCCGACTCTGGTTGGTTTGGGTGATGGAAACAATGACAATTACAATACATAAGCCGAGACAGTGGTAGGGGTACAATGAAAGCATTTGTTCGCGTACATAACGTAAATTCATCCGTATTTTTATCACACTAACAATCTTAAAATCGCGGTTTAGCTTGTTGAAAAAATCGATAGAGTTGGCTGGACTGACAAAAGACTCAATAGTCTTTAAAACAGTCTAGGGAAAGGGTGGGGCTTTCATTGGTTCTGAAGCGACCTTCATGTAATAAAATGATCAAGAGACACTGCACTTGATGTACCAATGCAGTGCCCTATGCACCATTGGGTGTGGATAAGGGAAAGTAGTAGAAGTACTCATGCAACAGCAGATAGGGGTTGGACTCCGGGTCGTCTTGCAGCTACAAAGCGCATGGACTATTAGGAAAACGGAGTGAGGCATTAGAGTAGTGTGCGACGACGCACTCAACAGAATGAAAGCTGTTCTGGAGTATCGGATATTTTACTCGGTTAAAAAAAAATTCCGATTCGCGTCCTTTATACCACTGCAATCACACTGTCTCCTCCATGGCTGCGAATTCGTGGCACCCTAAACCCGGCCCAAGATAGCAGACTTCTGAGTGCAGAGAATAGTAGTTCCTTAGAGAAAATTTGGGTGAAGCGTGGTGTTTGACTTTGTAAGGAACACGAGCAACCTCGGTATCTACTGACATCTTCGCAAAGGCGTTTCGGCTGGCAAGGCCATAAAACTACGTATACAGTCCTCCGAGGAGCCGCCCATGCTTTGCCTATTTAAACAAGGCATCAGGCTCTCGTCGTCCACTCTATGACAAAATTCGGGACTCAGCTCCTCAGTAGCTGCGGAGACGTGACTTGACTTGGGTAGAGGATGCACGGGGGCTTTCGTCCGATCGCTTTGCCTGGAGGCAGTTTGTGGAGATCCATATGCTCCACATAGGGAGCGGATATGTTATAATGAAAATGATAAATAACGGTATCTGGACTTGAATAGTTAAAAAATAATACAATAAGGTGTGGGTTTCAATTTATCTCGCATTATATTCTAATGAGTCCACATTTTTCTTATTTTTGAATCGCTAGGAAAATCAGCAAGAAAAAAAAAGAATCACTCACCACTTGGTATACTGATGCAGTACCCTATGCACCATTGTGGTGCGGATCAGAGAAAGTAGTTGAAAGCTCCATCTATGCATTGATATTGAAGTTAAGTATTATTTAGAAAATTACTTTATTTGTAAGTGATTTGCCAATGACAGGTCATAAGCCCTTTAAACGCCTAGATAACCCACATTCGTTTCCAGAGTTTCTCTGACTCTTTTGGGATATCAATAATAGTAGTATTAAGTGTTAAATGTGTAAGTATGCATTATTAAAACTACTTCTACTTTCTCTGATCCGCACCCAATGGTGCATAGGGCACTGCATCAGTACACCAAGTGCAGTGATTCTTTTTTTTTCCTATGCTGATTTTCCTAGCGATACAAAAAGAAGAAAAATGTGGCACATTAAAATGTAATGAGATAAATTGAAACCCACACCTTATTGTACTATTTTTGAACTCATTCAATTCCAGCCACCGTATTTAGTCCGAATCCACAAACTGCCTCCAGGCCAAGCGATCGGCCGCCAGCTCCCGTGCATCCTCCCAAGTCAAGTCCACGTCCCGCAGCTCTGACGCGAACTGCCGATGAATTGTCAAGAGTGGACGACGAGAACCTGATGCCTTGTAAAATAGGCAAGCATGGTGGCGGCTCTCGGGAGGCGTGCGTAGTATATGGCCTAGCCAGCCGAAATGCCTTCGCCGGATGACAGTAGATACCAAATGGGTATAATCCAGTAATTTGTCTACAAGTATTTCAGGAGTCTAGTATCAAATCCTATCCAAGTCTATTTTAAAAATTTTAGAGGTTAAGACGTCATAATATTCATTGGGTCATTTACAACTTATGTTTTCTTTTCAAAACACACCAAGTCCGCTTATTTCCTTAGTAAAATACAACAGAATATGCTACTTAGTTTCAATAAAAGCCAGGTCCAGGGTACCTTGGTGTCAAAAAATGGCAAGTCCATTTTAACCAATAGGAACACCGTATTTTTCGCCGCCATCTTTGATCCTTCATTATAATCCATAGTGCCGCGAGGTCGTGTCGTTGTGAATTTGTGACAAAACAAGGCAAGTCCACTTTATTCAGTAGCAAAATAAGTCAAGTCCAACGTACAAATTTTCAAAACAAGTCAAATCCACGTTTTAGTGGCAAAATAAGTCAAGTCCAAATTTAAATCATGTTTTTCTGGTTAAATACTGCAAAATTACAGAGGATGTATGTTTTTCCACTGTTATTTTACTCTATTAAAGTTAACCCAGTGATAAATAAAAGCATTACTTGTCTCAGATGTCAGCGACAGAAATTGTCATTTTACTCGAAATGATTAAAAGTGGACTTGGTCAGGATTTGATACTAGACTCCTGATTTGTATTCATTCAAAATGTTCTTAATACTACTATACACTTAAACCTAGACTTAATTCTGGTTGATAAGCATAAACTCCCTTGGCAATTTTTCGGTTTGTTCTAGAATTTAGACACAATTACGAATCATTTTTCTCCGTGTAATGTTTTCAAAACCACACAGCCATTATTTTCCGAACGGTAGCCGATATTTGCAACCAGATAGGGTAGGTTTATCTATCTATGTACCGTGCGGTACAATTTGGTGCAAAGTTGGGGGCACCGCACGCTGGCGGGCAACATTGCGCATTCCGGGCACGTCTCCCGACCACTTCTCGGCTATTAGGGGTCAATTAGCCCCTCGGGGCAAAGTGGGCCGCGCGTACGCTAACCAGATACCAAGTATCTATTGCAGGGGGGCTAGCATGCCGTTTCGTCGTGAGCGATCGTCGAACGTTATTTTATTTTTTTTTTTTTTTAAATTTATTACCAACCCTTATGTATGGAAGCGAAGCATGGAATTGGAAAAATAAGGATGAAAGTAAATTGAATCCAGTTGAAATGCGATCTCTCAGGCGAATGTGTGGTAAAACTATGTATGATAATGTTGAAATTAGAGCAGAATGCAAGGCTGAGATAAGCATTATCGACAAAATTAAGAAAGGTCTTTTACGTTGGTTCGGTCATGTAGAGCGAATGGATGATGAAAGAACGGCTAAAAAAAAATATATGATGCAACTGTGCCTGGATGTAGAAGTCGAAGAAGGCCGAGAAAGACATGGCATGATCAAGTAAAACAAGTGCTTGAAAGTGGGCATGTAAGAAGTCGGAATAATCGACGTACGTGCATGAGAAGATGTATGAATGTGGAGGAAGCAAGAGAAGTATGCCAGGACAGAGTAGTGTGGCGTTCTATCCTCTCTGCCTACCCCTTCGGGGAAATGGCGTGATGGTTAGTTAGTTAGTTAGTTAAATTTATTTTCAAAAGACTTTTTTTTGTTTGAATGATATCCATTAAAAACACATATACATTAAAAAAATCCCACCAAGGCATAGCCTGTTTGTGGTATACTGTGAAAGTCATACAGTGTGCACGTGGCAAAAGAGAAAGATAAAGTCATGTAGAAATAAAAAAAAAAAAAAGAATGTATCACGTAAACAAGATAGTTGAAAAAAGAAGGAATACAAGATAGATATTGGTATCTTTTTACGGAAGAGTAAGTCATTTTTTATTTACCAATATCTTGTATTCTTTACTAACTATCTTGTTTACATTATCTGTTATTTTTCCATTTTTACATGACTTTTTTTTTTTCTCTTTTGCCACGTGCACACTGTTTGACTTTCACAGTATACCCACTAACAGGCTATGGCCTTGGTGGGATTTTTTTCTTTTATATTTTTTAATATATATATGTGTTTTCATTGTATTTTTTTTGTAAACAAAAAAAATTCTTTTGAAAAAAAATAAAAAAAGGACTCCGGCACTTTAGGCCAAATACACGAAATGTGTGACGTAGATGTCTAGTGATGACGTAGATAATTAGGACCGGCACTTAGGCCAATGACGTACCTAGTGAGTGACGTAGTGGGTAACTAGTGAGTGAGTAGTGGGTAACTAGACACTAGACACGGTAGTATTTTTCAAGTATTGAATGTCACTTCTCTGAAATTCTTGCGCGAAGATTGATTTTTTTTTAAAAAGGTTTTATAAGACAATGCGATATTTCAAGTGAATGTGTGGCAAAACCATGTATGAAAGGTGCACTAATGTCGAAATTCGAGCAGAATGCAAGGCTAAGTAAGCATTATTGACAAAATCAAGGTCTCTTACGATGGTTCGGTCATGTGGAGCGAATGGATGATGAAAGAACGGCCAAAAGGATTTACGATGGAGTAAGTCGAGAAGTGAGAAGTAAGTGGAGAAGTTGAGGAACACATGGCATGATCAAGTAAAACAAGTCGGAATAATCGACGTGTGTTCATCAGAAGATGTATGAATGTGGAGGGAGCAAGAGAAGTGTGCCAGGACAAAGTGATGTGGCATTCTATCATTATTATAATAATGGATAATTTATAGAGCGCCGTTTTCGTATAAATACACCTCAAGGGCGCTTTAAATATTGAATTTAACGGCTCGGGAAAACTCAATTTCTGAGTAGAAAATACCATTATCAAAATTAATCAAAAGATTTTGAGAACATATAGGTCTTAAGTTTCTTTCGAAACATCACTTTACTCTCACAGTTGCGCACTTCTGGTGGGAGAGCATTCCTAGCCACAGGGCTCGCAACCGCAAAAGCGCGCTGTCCAAATTTTGTGCGTTGATTACGGATCGGTACTAAAACCCTGCCTATAGCTGTAGATGTAGCTGATCGAAGTGTGAGACGTCTTGCAGCTAGTAGGTGGAATGCAAAGCTCTTTTAAATACTCTGGAGCGGCAAGAAACGCGATAGTGTTTTAATTAACCCCTCTCAAAGTGTACCTCCATAGTGGATATTACTGTATCTAGTATATTGTCGCTAAGGTACGTTTATGGGTAGGTATCCTAGAAGGGTGTTTAGTTTAGGTGTGTATTCTACCCTAATACACTGCGGTGTGTGGTTGCTGTTGGATCGGTGAAGGTAAATTACACAATAATTATACATGGATTAACAAAACTACAAGTACAACCCGAAAACTGGTGAATCTACATCATATTTGGAGTCCAATGAGTAATACGACTTTTCAATCTGAGCTCAATAAAACTGATATTATTGACACAAATGTACAAATGTATAGTGGCAAATAAAAACTTATCGAAAGAAGCAAAATTGGCAGTACACAACGGAGTTCTGGTACCAACCCTTATGTATGGTAGTGAAGCGTGGTGTTGGAAAAAGAAGGATGAAAGTAAACTGAATGCTGTTGAAATGCGATCTATGTGTGGTAAGACTATGTATGATAGGTGTACAAATGTCGAAATTAGAGCAGAGTGCAAGGCTGAGATAAGCATTATCGACAAAATTAAGAAAGGGCTTTTACGATGATTCGGCCATGTAGAGCGAATGGATGATGAAAGAATGGCTAAAAAAATATATGACGCGACTGTGCCTGGATGTAGAAATCGAGAAAGGCCGAGAAAGACATGGCATGATCAAGTAAAACAAGTGCTTGAAAGTGGGCATGTAAGAAATCAGAATAATCGACGTGCGTGCATGAGAATATGTATGAATGTAGAGGAAGCAAAGGAAGTATGTCAGGACAGAGTTGTATGGCGTTCTATCCTCTCTGCCTACCCCTACGGGGAAATGGCGTGATGGGTAGTTAGTTAGTTAGTTATATGCGGATATGGTATTATGATGATGATAATTATGATAAAGACTGGTTATAAGCCCTGTCTAAAGCCCGCTATATACGGGACAGTTTTCTGCGCAGTTTTCTATGCAGTCTGAAAACGGTCCCGTATACAACGAAAACTGTTTAAAAAACTGCGTGCTTATGTCAGATTTAAGCTGACATGACAGTTAATGTTTTTTAAGTAAACGTTTAAGTAGACATTGGTTTATTGTATGCTTTTAAATACGTAAAAAACCAATAACATATTTACATTATTAGCTAAATATACAATTTCCTGAGAGCAAACATACGATAATAACTTACAATCGCGTTTCAAAAATACACATATTTAGCGTGTCTTTTGACAGAAGTTTGACAGACTGCACAGTTTTCTGAACAAGAAACTGTGTAGTTTTCTGAACAAGAAACTGTGTAGTTTTCTGAACAAGAAACTGTGTAGTTTTCTGAACAAGAAACTGTGTAGTTTTCTGAACAAGAAACTGTGTAGTTTTCTGAACAAGAAACTGTCTCGTATACAGCGGGCATTAGCCTGGATAATCCGCATTCGATCCCAGGGTTTCTTTGTCTCTGTTGGGGTATCAATAATATTTACTAGGGTTGGTTTATTAAAGGATAAAAAAGGGGCAAATCGCCTTCAGAACACGCTTCAATTTGAATATTACAGTCAAATGATCGGCAGCCAAACACCGCAGTAAAACAAACTGCCCCATCAAACTGTGACTGCACAGTAAAGGTATCAATTCCGAGCAATTTGCGTGCAAATCCAACGGAATAAAAGTCGGGGTTCATTCGATACGGCCATCTCCGACACCCGCGCGACACTAAACATCAAGAGAACAGTGGAATACTGTGAAATAAACTAATTTAAACCCCGCTCCGTGAGAATGCGACGCTCGGAATATCGCATCGTGAGTGGCGACCCTAAACGAGGCTTGGTGGCTTATTGCCTGATCCAGGTGGAAGAAATATTTAAAAGTACTTATATTTCTTCCACCTCGCCTCGTAGCATAGTGGTTACGCATTCGGCTACTATATATTATATAAATATGAAATATTATCATGCCAAGCGATCAGCCCCCAGCTCCCGCGCATCCTCCCAAGTCAAGTCCACGTCCCGCAGCTCTGACGCAAACTGCCGACGAATTGTCAACAGTGGACGACCAGGACGCCGAGAACCTGATGCCTTGTGAAATAGACAAGCATGGTGGCGGCTCTCGGGAGGCACACGTAGTATATGGCCCAGCCGGCCAAAACGCCTTCACCGGATGACAGTAGATACCAAGAGTTGCTGTGTTCGTTGCCTCACCTCTGTGTTCCTTACAAAGTCAAACCACCGCACACCTTCCTAAATTAAAAAAATATTAACAAAAAAAAACTACAATCTCAAATTCATCGGCATCGTAGCATAATGGTAGCGTATTAAGCTACCGTGCATGAGGTCGCGGATTCGATTCCTGTAGGGGGTCAACATGAAATATTTATTTACAGATTTTCATATTAATATTTCATGTGTTGTGATACCTTGGACTGGTACTGAAGCGTACGACTGATCATCCTACCTTCATGTAATAAAATGATCAAGATACACTGCACTTGGTGTACCAATGCAGTGCCCTATGTACCATTGGGTGCGGATAAGGGAAAGTAGTAGTAGTAGTATATTTATTGCGAGGAGACTATTGAGTCTTCTTTCAGTCCAGCCGATTTTTTCAACAAGCTAAACCGCGATTTTAAGATTGTTGGTGTGATAAAAATACGGATGAATTTACGATTATGTACGCGAACAAATGCTTTTATTGTACTTCTACCACTGTCTCAGCTTATGTATTATAATTGTCATTGTTTCCATAACCCAAAAAACCAGAGTCGGCCCAAATTCACAGTGGTAGGGAAACGTTAGTTTCTACCCCGATTATTATTTATTAGTAATTACTACCACCCGTGCGGAGACCGGCGTACTGCCTCAAAAGCCCCCCATCCCAGACATCCACCCGTGCATCCGCGGTCGGGGTCTCAATGGAGGGGGGATTAGGGAAAAGAGGGGAGGGGACAGAATGCGTGTATGCATCTCACACTAACATCCCATCTGGCAGACACCCAATGGTGCATTGGGCGCTGAATTGGTACATCAAGTGTATTAGTGAATCTTGATCATTTGTTACGTGATGGCAAGATGATCAGTCCTACGCATCAGCGCCAGTCCAAGGTATCACGTATGATATAAAAATGTTTAAAAAAATATCAAACTTCTAACTTCTAAGCGTTCTTTATGAAAAAGTCCTCTGTAATACTAACTAACTAACCATCACGCCATTTCCCCGAAGGGGTAGGCAGAGAGGATAGAACGCCACACCACTCTGTCCTGGCACTCTTCTCTTGCTTCCTCCACATTCATACATCTTCTCATGCACGCACGTCGATTATTCCGACTACTTACATGCCCACTTTCAAGCACTTGTTTTGCTTGATCATGCCATGTCTTTTTCGGCCTTGCTCGACTTCTACATCCAGGCACAGTCGCATCATATATTTTTTTAGCCGTTCTTTCATCATCCATTCGCTCTACATGACCGAACCAACGTAAAAGACCTTTCTTAATGTTGTCGATAATGCTTATCTCAGCCTTGCATTCTGATCTAATTTCAACATTATTGTACCTATCATGCATAGTTCTACCACACATAGATCGCATTTCAACTGCATTCAATCTACTTTCATCCTTATTTTTCCAACTCCATACTTCGCTTCCATACATAAGGGTTGGTCTTCTAAAGGAAGACAGTCCTGATTCTACCGTAGCCCAGGCCTTTAAACAAAAATATTATAACCACCTAATAATTAGTTGGTAAAATTCTCAATATTCCAAAATCCTAATCCCCAACACCTTTAAATTGAAATCCTTCAGCGCCTCGAATATTGGCGGGAAATCCCTGTCGCGGGGACCGGAAGGCGCCATTTTATTTTACGGCCGCCATTTGCCGCCAACTTTTGGCGCCAAAGTGCTTCCCAATAATCGTATTCAACCTGCATTCAGTAGGTGGACCTACTGCCCTCGTAAGGAAGAGTCGCGTATATAACAAGGAGGCTCAACAATAATAATAATAAGGGGATAGCGTTAAGTTTAATATGATAACTACTAATTATTGTAATAAGATTTTGTAATGTTGTTTATAAAATATGAAATAAATATTGACATACCATATCCGCTCCTTATGTGGAGCATATGGAATCCACAAACTAACGAGGATAGAACGCCATACCACTCTGTCCTGACATACTTCCTTTGCTTCCACTACAATCAGACATCTTCTCATGCACATATTCCGATTATTCCAACTTTTTACATGTCCACTTGTTGTACTTGGTCATGCCATGTCTTTCTCGGCCTTCCTCGGCTTCTTCATCCATGCGCACTTGCATCCAAACTTTTTTTAGCCGTTCTTTCATCACTCATTCTTGTTCTGTAATAATAATCAGAAAATAGCTAAAATTGTTATGTACGAGGCTCTTCCTTATGGTGGCAATATTGAAGTATACACTTTAGAGGAGGTATCACACTTCTCAAGCGTACTTACCCCCACCCACACACGTAAATACGAATGGAGTATGGAAAACGGATATGGGAAGGCTGTGTATTGAAATTTCACCCCTGTTTACGATAAATGCTAAGTCTATACCTGTATTTAACCCTTTTGTGTATGTATGAATATAATACAATCAAGTAAATATAAGGTTTTAGCAAATAATATAGAATATAGACTATGTATGATAGGTGTACAAATGTCGAAATTAGAGCAGATCCACAAAATTAAGAAAGGGCATTTTTATTTTATTTACGGAAAAATCCATTTTAAAATACAGAGTTAAGCATAAAAAGGATTACAAGCAGTAAAAAAAAGTCACATCATTAAATAGGTGAAGCTAAGACAGTGAGAATAAAATGTGGACACACTCAAGACAGGATCGGGTCTCTTTCAGTGAATGTTTAAATCTTGATAGACTTACACCGAACAAGTCCAGATCCCGTCTTGAGTTTACAATACGACACAATCGAGACAATGGGGCATGAAAACCATAGTTAGTTTTGTGGTGACTAAGGAACAGCACGTCATTATTTCTCAACCTACGGACTGGAATACAGAAAGTCACGCGAGTCAGTAAAGATGGTGCATCTATCATGCCATTTAGCTATTTAAATGGAATCAATGTTAGATCTATGCTTTTGAAGACTAGAGATTCTCAACACTGAGTCCATATCTTCATAGGTGTAATCATCTCTCCCCAGACCGATCATCCATGCTACTTTTCTGAGTAGGCGGTGTTGCACCGATTCAATATGGTTGATACGGCCTACATAGGAAGGAGACCAGGAGCTCAATCACAGATAACTATCGACGTAGTTAAAAACGTGCTAACCACGTGCTAACGCTAACCATTTGACCGATCACAATGAACATACGTTCATACCACGTTCGCGTTGCCGAGCACCATAGATGATAATAAATATCGCGGCCAAACGTCAAACGTCAAATCAAGAAAGTCAGCGCGCGTGTCGGATTGTTTATTATGTCGACTGCTTTTCTCAATATTTGGCTTGCCGAACGCCGGCTAAATGCAATACGGCACTCGAGAAAGATTGAAAGAAGATATGTGCGAAGAAGATATATCTCGGGAAATGGCTCGTGACTTGATGCGCTCGTGTAATAATCCCGATCGATAACTTTTTTGCATTGTGATCGCGAAAACGTTAAACATCCATGGTAAGAAATCGTTATCACGTCGCTTATTACCGCGTCGATAGTGATCTGTGATCAAGCTACAGATTACAGAAACATACTCCAAGAGAGGACGAACAAGTGAGCGGTAAAGAAATATGGTATGATGATGATGATGATGATGAGTGATATTGTAATATTTGATTAGGATGCGCGCGCACGATGGGCGGAGAGTATCGGAGAGGGGTCTCCTTATAAATATGTATGGGTATATTATTCGGCGTTTGTTCCATTATGCAGAGTCCGGCGAAGTACATAATATAAAAATATTAATATGGAACAGTCCGCCCGTCAGACAAAACAGCTATCTCTGTAGGGCTGGGTTATTTGTTTTTAAATTTAGATGGTGATTTATACAGGGTGTAACAAAACTCGTATTACTGATTAAGTAAAGTAAAGCGGCCTCCGTAGCGTAATGGCTAAGACGCTGGACTCACGATGCGGAGGTTCCGGGTTCGATTCCCGGTGAGAACTCAAAAAATCAAAAAGTGATTTTTCTCAAGCCTGGGTGTTTGTGACGTTGTTCCCCTCTGTAATTGGGCCTCCTAGCCTGTTGAGGTGGTTAAAAAATAAATAAATAAAAGTTAAGTATGACAGATTAAGTAAAATTGCTCAAATTCTTATTAAAACGTGATTTTTTAATTTTTTTTTTATGGATAGTATTAATTTGACTAAACACATGATATTTGATAAAAATTTGCAAAAAAAAAAACGAAAAAAAAATCATCAATTTTCTCCGAAAATCTGGGTCAAATAAAAAAAAATTAATTACAAAATCGACTCCAAATATTATGTAGATTCACTGGTTTCCCGCTTGTACATCGAGTGTTGTTACACCCTGTATCTTAGGTGTGAATTTTTTTTTGTCGAGGTTACATTTCGACATTTAATTCCCTATTGTCCACACCAGATTTATTCCGCCTGATCCCAACACAATATGTGAATAATCAATAAAATTAAGATCAGTCTATAATAGAAAATCCACTTGATGAAATATAAACCTTGTACATCATAAGGAAGGTAAAAATAAATAAAAGTAGCTCCCAATATGTATTAAAAAAAACATCAATCGGGAGTCGAACCCGTGACCTTATGCATAGCAGTCCAATGCGCTACCGCGGCGGCAAATAAAAGCTCCAAAAATTTGGTCCTTCGAGCCGGATTTAAATAAAGTTTACTTAAACGTAACTCCCCGTTTGAAAGTTGTTTACTAGGAACACTCCTAATAGAAATTAGCTGAAAAGTTATCCCTCACACAATGGGGTAGCATCCCCATACAAATGTTTAGTGGGGAGATCGTTAATTGCAAAGTTATTTGGGTAACCATCCACTACCCTTTCACATATTGTTAAATACACATTATGCATGAGATGCCCACTTGGGGGTTTGGATAAATTCACTTTGTATAGTGGCAAATAAAAACTTATCGAAAGAAGCAAAATTGGCAGTACACAACGGAGTTCTCGTACCAACCCTTATGTATGGTAGTGAAGCGTGGTGTTGGAAAAAGAAGGATGAAAGTAGACTGAATGCTGTTGAAATGCGATCTCTGTGTGGGTAAAGACTATGTATGATAGGTGTACAAATGTCCAAATTAGAGCAGAGTGCAAGGCTGAGATAAGCATTATCCACAAAATTAACCTTTTACGATGGTTTGGGCATGTGGAGCGAATGAGTGACGAAAGAACGGCTTAAAGAAGTTTAAATGCAAGCGTGCCTGGGTGTAGTAGAAGCCGCGGAAGGCCGAGAAAGACAACCTGGCATGACCAAGTACGTCAAGTACTTGAAAGTGGACATGTGAAAAAGTCGGAATAACCGGCGTATGTGCATGAGAAGATGTATGACTGTAGAGGAGGCAAAGGAAGTATGTCAAGACAGAGTGGTATGGCGTTCTATCCTCTCTGCCTAAATGGCGTGATGGTTAGTTAGTTAGTTAGTTAGACTTCGTATTTTTTATTCCACTTACGTCAGAGTTACGGGATACGGAATGTTAACTTGACTAAAGGCCGGTTGTTTGATCAGAAGTAATAGTTAAGTCTTACTTTAGTTAAAAAAAACGACCGTGGGTAAAAGTAAAAGTTTAGTATAAGTTACTACAGAATGGGTTGTTAGACATCGGTTTTTTTACATATTTTTGACGTGATAACGTCTAAAAAATCGATGAACGCCGGCTGCACACACGAAAAAGCATGACTCATTGTCACGTTCCGCCTGAGCCGAGTGTGCAAGCGAGAGCGCGGAACAAGCGATAGAGAGGCACGATCGGCCTAAGCGTTCGGTTTGTGACGTATCTATCTCTCTTCCCACTCCATCGGCCGATGCGTCCGAGTAGAAGGGAGACAGCAGCGGCACACAAGAAGAAAAAACAAAAAAATGTTAATTTATTGAAAAAATTGTCATTTTGCTTTGTATTATACAAAATAATGATAATTCAGTAATAATAATTCAATTCAATTCATAAAAGTATGCTATTTTTCATCAATGTTTTCTTATGACGTTATCACGTAAAATTATCGTCCGTAAACTGACTTCACAGACACCCAAAAGTTTTTTATTTTACAAATATTTACATATTTTTTTGTATTGTGATCCAAAATATTTTTTTTCTCAGAGCAGAGTCAGTGTCGACATGATAGGTAAACACATCAGCGATGGTGTGATTAATTCACTAAGTGTTTCCATCGCCCCTTCTTCCGAAGTTATTGTATTACTTCCACTAGTTACACCGTCTTCTAACACCCACTCCACGGCTACACCCACTATTTACACCCTCCACCTTAACATATTATACAGGGTGTTACAAAACTCGATGCACAAGCGGGAAACCAGTGAATCTGCGTCATATTTGGAGTCGATTTTGTGGAATAATTATTAGATTTTTTTATTTTTCGAGAAAATTGAGTAAGACGTTGATTTTTTTTCGATAATTTTTTGCAAATTATTATCAAATATCATGTTTTTCATCAAATTAATACTATCCATAAAGAAAACTTGTATGAAAAGCAGTTTTGGACCGTACCGACTGAAACTAGTCGTGCTAAAAATAAAAATTCAGCGGTCAAAAACAAAGTGCTTAATTTACATAATCTTACCCAACTTACTAACTAACTATCACGCCATTTAGGCAGAGAGGATAGAACGCCATACCACTCTGTCCTGACATACTTCCTTTGCTTCCTCTACATTCATACATCTTCTCATGCACATACGCCGATTATTCCGACTTTCACATGTCCACTTTCAAGTACTTGTCGTACTTGGTCATGCCATGTCTTTCTCGACCTTCCTCGGCTTCTACATCCTGCCACAGTCGCATCATATATTTTCAGCCGATCTTTCATCATCCATTCACTCTACATGACCGAACCAACGTAAAAGACCTTTCTTAATTTTGTTGATAATTTCAACATTAGTGCACCTATCATAAAATAGTTTTACCACACATTCGCCTGAGAGATCGCATTTCAACTGCATTCAATCTACTTTCATCCTTATTTTTCCAACTTCATGCTTCGCTTCCATACATAAGGGTTGGTACCAGAACTCCATTATGCACTGCCAATTTAGCCTCATTTGATAAGCACTTATTAGATACTACCGACTCTAAGGCACCATTAATTCTGTTACCGGCACTAACCCTCCTTTCAATGTCCATGTCCATATTTCCATCACCAGTGAACATGCTTCCCAGTTATAAAAATTCTAAAGATACTGTACATATTTGTCCCACGATAGCTATGTTTACAACAGTCGCCCTGAATTGGGCCCTTGGCGCGAACCCTGAAGAAACGGACGCCCTGTGCGATATATCAACTTCACACATTCTGTGTTCCACGGAGGGCCTAAGGTCTAGCTGTAGGGTAACGCAACTGTCATTTAAGGTGTAGATAGAACCTTCGCAGGAACTTTGTAGCGCTTACGTCATCAGTTATGATAACATCAAAATGGCCGCGATCCGTTTTAAAAAATTGGATTATTGACTACGGGTCATTTTTTGACGTAATAGCGTCTAAAGCCCACTTTATATGGCGCAGTTTACTACACAGTTTTATGTGCAGTCTGAAAACGGTCCCGTAAAAAGCTAAAACTGCGTGAAAAACTGTGTGCTAGTGTCAGATTTAAGCTGACATGACAGTCAATGTTTTTTATGTAAACGTTTAAGTAGACATTGGTTTATTGTATGCTTTTAAATACGTAAAAAACCAATAACATATTTACATTATTAGCTAAATATACAATTTCCTGAGAGCAAACATACGATAATAACTTACAATCGCGTTTCAAAAATACACATATTTAGCGTGTCTTTTGACAGAAGTTTGACAGACTGCACAGTTTTCTGAACAAGAAACTGTGTAGTTTTCTGAACAAGAAACTGTCCCATATAAAGCGGGCATAAAAAATCGATGAATGCCGGCTGCACACACGAAAAAGCATGACTCATTGTCACGTTCCGCCTGAGCCGAGTGTGCAAGCGAGAGCGCGGAACAAGCGATAGAGAGGCACGATCGGTTTGTGACGCATCTATCTCTCTTCCACTCCATCGGCCGATGCGTCCGAGTAGAAGGAGACACAGCAGCAGCACACAAGCAACAAAGTAAAACTGAAATTAACGAGTGCAAAAAATGTTAATTGATGTAAAAAATTGAAATTTTCAATTAACTCCTGTTTTGTATTTTACAAAATAATGATAATTCAGTAATAATAATTCAATTCGATTCATAAAAGCTATTTTTCATCAATGTTTTCTTATGACGTTATCACGTAAAATTATCGTCCGTAAACCGACTTTACAGACAACCAAAAGTTTTTTTTAAAAAAAATTTTGATGGTAATTTATATCTTCGGTACCTACGAATTTTTTTTGGATTAATTCATTATTATGTCCGTAATTAATTCTTCTATGTCATCACTAGACATCTACGTCACACGTTTCGTGTCTTGGCCTAAGTGCTGTAGACTTTAGACGGTGGGATTTGATAATAAGTGGTGTTATGAAATTAACCCTAGGAAGCGTATATTTTTAGAAAATTTGTATGGAAACGCTCCTTCTAGTGTATTTTTATTCGAAGCCTTGAGTGTGGATGGGAAAAGTAGAAGAAGTAGCAATGAAAGCTCCACCCTTTCCCTAGACCGCTTTAAAGACTATTGAGTCTTTTTTCAGTCCAGCCAACTCTACCGATTTTTCAACAAGCTAAACCGCGATTTTAAGATTGTTAGTGTGATAAAAATACGAATGAATTTACGATTATGTACGCGAACATATGCTTTCATTGCCCCTACCACTGTCTCGGCGTATGTATTATAATTGTCATTGTTTCCATCACCCAAACCAACCAGAGTTGGCCCAAATTAACAGTGGTAGGGATGTTAGTTTCTACCCCGATCATTATTTATTAGTAATTACAACCCACCCGTGTGGAGACCGGTATCCCGCCTCGCCAGGCCCCCATCCCAGACGTCCAAGAATCTTTCAGATGAAGAAGCAGTATGAGGTCATTGTCATACCATATTCGCTCCCTATGTGGAGCATATGGATTCCACAAACTGTCTCCAGGCGATCGGTTGCCAGCTCACGTGCATTCTCCCAAGTCGAGTCCACGTCCCGCAGCTCCCACGCAAACTGTCGGCGAATTGTCAACACCGGACGTCCAGAACGCCGAGAACCTGATGCCTTGTAAAATAGGCAAGCATGGTGGCGGCTCTCGGGAGGCGTGCGTAGTATATGGGGAAACGCCTTTGCCGGATATCAGTAGATACCAAGGGTTGGGTTGCCTCACCTCTGTGTTCCTTACAAAGTCAAACCACCGCACGCATAATATTCTTCTAAAGCCCGCTATATACGGGACAGTTTTCTGCGCAGTTTTCTATGCAGTCTGAAAACGGTCCCGTATACAACGAAAACTGTTTAAAAAACTGCGTGCTTATGTCAGATTTAAGCTGACATGACAGTTAATGTTTTTTATGTATGTAAACGTTTAAGTAGACATTGGTTTATTGTATGCTTTTAAATACGTAAAAAACCAATAACATATTTACATTATTAGCTAAATATACAATTTCCTGAGAGCAAACATACGATAATAACTTACAATCGCGTTTCAAAAATACACATATTTAGCGTGTCTTTTGACAGAAGTTTGACGACTGCACAGTTTTCTCAACAAGAAACTGTGTAGTTTTCTGAACAAGAAACTGTCCCGTATACAGCGGGCATTAGACACCTATTCTCTGCACTCAGAAGTCTGCTATACGCAGCCATAGAGGGGAACAAGTGTGAGGTCTTAAGTCTTGTAAACGTCTATCTTGGATATCCATCTATATCCAGAACACATTTGTCTTTATCCTGATGGGATGTCAATAAAATAATATCGATTGGTTTCGCTGTCCGCGTTGTCGCCCGGTATGCAGAATGCACAATGCAAACTGCATGTATATGCAGGCTGGTAGTGCAGTGATGGTGCTCGCTCGCTGTTGGCTAATTGTCGTGGGAAACGCGCCACAGTGCGACGCTTGTCAACACGCCGCCCGCCCCCGCTTCCGGCCGCCGGCTTCCGGATCCGGGCAGGGCTGTCAGGAGGGAAATTTTAACTAATCGATATACTGTCGAATCTGAAAAAAGACGATTTTTATTTTATTGTTTTAAACTGTCCAATTTACATAATATTTCAGATGGTAAAAAAAATATTTTTTTTCGAATACGGGTGTAACAAAACTCGATGTACAAGCGGGAAAACAGTGAATCTACATACTGTTGTAGTCGATTTTGTAGAATTTTTTTTTTTAGATATGACCCATATTTTTCGAGAAATTCTTTTTCGATTTTTTTTTGCAAATTGTTATCAAATATCATGTATTTAGTCAAATTATTACTACCCTTAAAGAAAAATAAAGAAAAAAAACGCGTTTTAATAAAAATTTGAGCAATATTACTTAATTTGCCAAATTTTTTTTTTTCAAGCTCAGATTGAAAGTTAAATTACACAATCGTCTCCAAATACGATGTAGATTCACCAGTTTTCGGGTTGTACATCTAGTTTACAATCATATTTGGCGAATCTACATCATATTTGGAGTCGAATGTGGAATATGGCTTTTTTATCTGTGTTGAAAAAATTTTTATTTTCTTCTTATAAAAGCTTAAGTAAAATTGCACAAATTCTCATTAAAACGCTGGTTTATATTTTGTTTTATTTATGGATACTAGTAATTTGACTAAATAAATGATATTTGATAATAATTTGCTAAAAGTGCGTATTTAATTTTTTCGAAAACTATGGGGTCAAATAAAAAAGTCTTACTCTACAAAATCGTCTCCAAATATGACGTAGATTCACTGGTTTCCTGCTTGTACATCGAGTTTTGTAACACCGTGTATAGTTCAGTAAATTTGTAGGGGAGGCAGCCCTGATTTGAGCACTTGTATGAAAAAGCAATTTGTCCCAAATTGGGGAATGGATGTGTTTCGTGTTAACAACTATGCTGTGTGTGATCACACCGGTACCAAATATGGGACACAACTATACCGCGCATGTTGAAAACATGAAATCAGATTTACTGCCAGCACTTTGTAGCTGTTTCATGACATTTTAACATTAAAATATTGCAATGTACCTACCCTTATGTATGGGAGTGCGGCTTGGAGTAGCGGGCGCCGCATTCAACAGTATGAAAGCTGTCTGGAGATCGGATGTTTACTCGGTTACTCCTGCATCACACCTGTTCTCCTCTATGGCTGCGTAGCACCTAACCAGGGCCCAAAATACCAGACTTTTGAGTGCAGAGAATAGGTGTCTTAGAAGAAATTTAGGTGTGCGGTGGTTTGACTTTGTAAGGAACACAGCAACCCTTGGTATCTACTGTCATCCAAAGGCGTTTCGGCTGGCTAGGCCATATACTACGTATGCCTCCCGAGAGCCGCCACCATGCTTGCCTATTTTACAAGGCATCAGGTTCTCGGCATCCTGGTCGTCCACTGTTGACAATTCGTCGGCAGTTTGCGTCAGAGCTGCGGGACGTGGACTTGACTTGGGAGGATGCACGGGAGCTGGCGGCCGATCGCTTGGCCTGGAGGCAGTTTGTGGATTGCATATGCTCCACATAGGGAGCGGATATGGTATGATGAGGATGATGATTATGTATGGTAGTGAAGCGTGGTGTTGGAAAAAGAAGGACGAAAGTAGCCTGAATGCAGTTGAAATGCCATCTATGTGTGGTAAGACTATGTATGATAGATGCCCTTATGTCGAAACTAGAGCAGAATGCAAGGCGACAAGCATTATCGACCAAATTAAGAAAGGGCTTTTACGATGGTTTGGTCATGTGGAGCGAATGAGTGATGAAAGAACGGCTAAAAGAAGTTTAAATGCAAGTATTTTGAAAGTGGACATGTAAAAAATGGGAATAATGGGCGTATGTGCATGAGAAGATGTATGGATGTAGAGGAAGCAAAGGAAGTATGTCAGGACAGAGTGGTATGGCGTTCTTTCCTCTCTGCCTAAATGGCGCGATGGTTAGTTAGTTAGCTTCCTTTGTTAATCAGACCTGACGCTGTTCTCTAGTTCAAAATCTATTCCACTAGGTGACTACAATTTGGTTGTTTGTTTTATTATTTCAGATGGCTTCGCAGTCCACGGAGGCGGCGTGTTTGCCCTACCAGGGTTCCCAATAGCCAAACCAATCGCCAGCAGGCCTCCTAGCTTTCCTCCGCACCTCCATTCTCTCCTGGCACACTGCAGGCAGCACCCCTACCTGACAGGTAAACATGGACTATTATATTTATCAATTTACTTCAAAATACTTGTTTGTTATTTTACGTGATATTTTATTGTACCTACTGACGTGATAAAGTATTATAAATCGATTCTCGCCGGCTGCACACACGTAAAAACACGACTCATTGTCACGTTCCGCCTGAGCCGAGTGTGCAAGCGAGAGCGCGGAACAAGCGATAGAGAGGCACGATCGGCCTAAGCGTTCGGTTTGTGTCGCATATGTCTCTCTTCCACTCCATCGGCTGATGCGTCCGAGTAGAAAGAGACAGCAGCAGTTAATTAATTTATGGAAAAAATTGTAATTTTCAATTAACTCCTGCTTTGTATTATACAAAATAATGATAATTCAGTAATTCAGTAAAAACTGTGTCATAGAATTGTCTCATGTATAAGGGCATTAAAATGTATGAGGAGATGAGAATAGTCAGAAAAAAAATAAAGTGTAATGTAAAAAATATTACGTCTATGTAAAAAATATATAGTACTAAAGATAAATGTTATAATAACAAAAAATTTGGGTGTGAATCTTCCAAAACGATGTAGAATCACCAGCTTTCGGTTGTACAACATTACGAGTTTGCATTTTACGCCCACAGTGCCGTTAAAACAAAAAATCATTTAGACTGTACTTAAATAAGAATTACATAATCCGTATCATTTTATTAAGATAAAGTCTCGTAAGAACGAAAGGTTGTTAGTACAATTTTAATGGTAGTAATTTTTTGCCAATTTTTTTTAAGTGTATAAGAAATAAAGCGCACATGGGTTGAAAATAAAAATAGGCGAACAACGCATAGTCACTGTAATGAACTAGAATCTGTGAACAAATGTTTACGCTCCGTAAGAAAAATTACCGTTTTTGATAATCACTTGAAAAGTTTCTGTAAGCCCAACCAAAAAATCTTCAGCCAATTTTTTGGTGAGCAGAATGTTCACGAGTATTTACATAATCGATTGAAATTTTTACGTAAGGGATTTATTCGCATAAATTAACATTTTAATTGCGAATTATAGCTTAAGAATTTTAAGTCCCCCTTTGTAACGTAATAAAAACATTCGTGTGTAGTTTTGTTAGTTCCAACGATTAGGTTAAACATAGAGATGGCAAAAAGTCGGCACTAGAAAACATATAATATTATTAATAAGTGTTTAAATTAAATGTGGATAATGTAAATTGAATTTATTTTTTCAAATAACAACAATATGGAGTGTTTCCAAAGCTTACTAACTGACCATCACGTCATTTCCCCCGTAGGATAGTAGGCAGAGAGGATAGCAACGCCAATACCAACTCTGTCCAGACAATACTTCCATTGCTTCCTACTACAATTCATACATTTCTCAAAGCATTCATACGCCGGATTATTCCCACTATTTCACATTCCACTTTTAGAGTACTTGTCGCACTTAGTCATTCGGCCATGGGCATCTACATCCAGGCACAACTGCATGTAAACTACATTATAGCCGTTCTTATCATAACGATATTCGCTCACGTGACCAAACCATCGTAAAAGCTCCTTTCTTAAATTATGTCAATAAATGCTTTATACTCATGCAACATTGCTCTAAATTTGACATTTGTACACCTATCATAACATAGTCTTACCACACTAAATCACATTTTCATCAACAGCATTCATCTACGAAGGAACCTTCTTTTTCCAACACCCAACGCTTTCTCATAAAACCATACATCAAGATTTGGTGTAACTGCCCAATTTAGCTTATTTCGATAAATTCTCAGCAGCACCAGTAATTCTGTTTCCTATAAATAAGCAGTGTAGTATAGGGCCACTGTAAAACTAGAACGCCGTTTACCTACAATGGTTATAAACATCAGGTAAACGAGTCGTACTTTATCAAGGCAGGTTTCTTATGATATGCTTATACTAGATTTCCTCAATAAGTACAGAGTTTTTCACAAGCTACTGATAATACTTACTAAGAAATGGGGGAATGTTCTGCTCGGAAATGAGGAATTTCAGTGGAAGGTGGAATATTAATCATAATGTAAATGAAATAAACCTAAAATAAGCGTATATATTTTTAGTACATTTGATGTATGGAAACGCCTTCTATGAATCTTCTAAAAGGGTTTGGAGATATATGGAGTACTCCCCCATTTACCAGTGGAAGGTTAGTGGAGAACGCCGTGATCAAAAGATTCGTTTATTCAATAAACTCAGGATATCCTGTTGCGTGTCGTCTTGTTTGAGTGCGTGGCAGTTAGCCGTAGCTATGGATTAAAATCCACGGCGGCTGGATACAACTTATTTCGAACAAACGCAAGTAAGAGCTCGATTGAATATGCGGTAAAACTTAAATTTGTATTGGTCATTCATCGTGTGAATCCAGTTGCTGGTCCCGTGGCTTCCATGACGATTCCGTCTACGTCTAGGCGAGAATTTCTGCGAATCTTGGCAAACTTTCACAGGACTCTTTTTTCGAGGTCCTCGCGATTGCCGAGAGTAACTGGCCAGATAGGTCATAAAATATGTCTGTTGCCACTACCTGTGAAAAAACCTCTTCCGTACGGAATACAACATAGGACAGTAAGACCTTGTCATTAAATTGTTTGGTGGGGAACAAACGTTTGAAACCAAAGCCATACTGCCTCGTAGAATTTGCAGCGTATGCTGATAATATCTTCTAGATTAATACCTATTTAGTGTGTTAAGATTATGACGCATCTGAATCCCATAACTATTACTAATATTTTACGCTTATTTTAAACAAAATCTCTGTCGCGAGAACATCGTCAGCCTCTTCCTTTAATGAGTTCTAGGTCTTTTGCCGGTAGGAGTAGTTATCACAGCTAGTTAATATAATTCAATCTGATTGGTCAAACGAAATCAAATCCTGAAGCGTCACAAGTATTTTTTAATTTTATTCAGATGAATTAAATTAATTATATTTAATAATTAATCATCCTGTTCAGCACCAAGTCGCATGTCAAAGTTCATTAGAAATTCAGGCAATTATTGTATTTAATATTTGAATAAATTATTACAAATGTAGTACTTTTTATTTAATATAACCTAGTGAATAACACTAGAAATCTCGTTTGACTGTTCGACTTTTTGTGTTCGCTATTCCATATATAGAGTCCAACGCATAACTAATTCTTAGCCTATGGACTATACAATCTACTGGGGCAGGATAATATAAATAATTCAGCATTAAATTATCTCAATCAAATATATTTTACACTTAATTTAAATCACATATTTCATGAAGTTTGTCTTGTTAGATCTGAGCGTGAAATCTAGCTCAATACATATTATCTCATTATTATTATGTGAACATATTCCTGAGCCACGTTTTTGAATAAATCTTTGGTCTAATCTATATTTATTGATGACATTCCACATTATAATAAAAAAAGTCATGGACGATACTCAACCATAGAGACCCATGCCAACGATATGGCGATTACTCACGTCCCTCGTTAAATGTTGTTAATTACCATCTTTAAAACTATTACAAATAAGCCGAAGTCTACTGTAAATAAAGTATCAATAGTTTAATAAACAATATTTATTATTGTTGTCCCGTAGCTTGTTGACTGATCACTTTCAACCATGAACGAATAATAATATACAAGTTTGATAGAATTTGTAATTTGACACTATGTTGTTACCGATGCATTGCCTTATGCATCAATTATAATGCGAACAAAGACAAAAATAATTGTCAAGATATCCTTTTTTAAAAAAAAAAAACGATATTAACATATCATTACAATTTATTATTACAATTAGCAAACATCCTGTAGAGAGGGTTTCGCGGTTTGAGTGTTGAAAGCCAGGGGGGCCATTTAGCTAATCCATTTAAAGCTGTTTTTTAAATACCTTCCCAGTTAATGTACTGAATCTTCCCCAAACAATACTTGGCACTAGATTAACAAAAGCTTTATTCGTACTGGCAACAAAGAAAATTGTTAGCAATGATAAAAAAATAATAACATAGCCAACAACATCGAAGTACAGTTTCAGAAGAGTTGGATTCCCTATTTAGTTATTTATTTATTTAATTTAATTTGTACAAAATACATTTGCACTCCCAATATGAGTTTACAAAACTCAATCGGGACAGATATTAGAAAAAAGAAAGACTAAATATTACAATACTTCAGATTACAGAGTTACCTAAATAAATACAATAATCACAAAAGGAACAATATAGAAAAATTAGCCATTATCATTATTAATAAAAATAT
This sequence comes from Micrasema minimum, assembly GCA_022494985.1. Lineage (NCBI taxonomy): Eukaryota > Metazoa > Arthropoda > Insecta > Trichoptera > Brachycentridae > Micrasema > Micrasema minimum. Next base: position 29,228 of record JAGVSP010001965.1, read on the forward strand.
TTAAAAAGTAGTCTTTTAGTGCTTTGTTTGGGATTTCGCCGTCTTTTGATTTGAATTTCGTTTGGTAGTTTATTGAATTGAGTGCGGGCAATGCTTTCTAAAGATTTTACGCCAAATTTAGTTGAATAAGATTTCGACACGTATAGTTTTTTAGAGTTTCGTGTGTTATGGCTGTGGATATCGTAATTGAACTTGAGTTGATAAATACTACCGTGACTGAGGTGCCTGGTTACCCACTACGTCACTCACTACGTCATCAACAAGCATCTACGTCATCGCTAGACATCTCCGTCACACCTTTCGCGTATTGGCCCAAGTGCTGAAGACTTTAGAAGGTGCTTTACTAGCTGAAAGACGTCTCACACTTCGATCAGCTACATGCTATAGGCAGGGTTTTAGTACCGATCCGTAATCAGCGCACAAAATTTGGAGAGCGCGCTTTTGCGGTTGCGGGCCCTGTGGCTTGGAATGCTCTCCCACCAGAGTGAGAGTGAAGTGATGATTTTCGAAAGAAACTTAAGACCTATATGTTCTCAAAATCTTTTGATTGATTTTGATAATGGTATTTTCTACTCAGAAATTGAGTTTTCACTCACTTTAAATTTCCCGAGCCGTTAAATTCAATATTTAAAGCGCCCTTGAGGTATATTTATACGAAAACGGCGCTATATAAATTATCCATAATAATAATAATAATAACCCTAGGAAGCGTATATTTTTAGAAAATTTTTACGGAAATACCCCTTCTAGTTAATTCTGAAGCGTTAAGGCTGATCATCTTACCTTCATGTAATAAAAATGATCAATATACACCGCATTTGGTGTTCCAATGCAGTGCCCTATGCACCATTGGGAGTGTATTGCGGTGTCTCGTGTGAAAAATAACATTAAAATGAATATTTCATACTAACCCGCCAAGGGATTGAACCCTCGTCCTCATCTATAGAAGTCCAGCGCGCTATCCAATGTACTAGAAGGCTGACAAAATATTTTTAAAGATAATGTATTTTTCAATCATCGCGCTACGCGTTTTTAAAACTCGTTAAAATAAAACGTCCCTATAAAGTACATAATATAAAATAAAGGACCTCTGCTTTGGTATATTAATGGTCCCTTACTTTGCAATAATGGGGGACAATTCGTTTGACTCGCTCGACGATATAATGAGGTGTGAAATCCCCGCGGGATTATCCCGGATTTGTACAGTTCCTGAAAAGGACCACAATACGTTGTTTACTTTTTATATTAATGGCCCCGGTCGGGACCGCGATCGCGCTATTGTTATCTAGTCACTTATATTGGCTGGATATAAAAAGGTTTTATTGTAAAAAGTATACAAAATATTTGTATTCTTTAAATATTATGTACCGCCATATTTTGTATTTTTGTATCTTCGTGAACTAGCCATCACGCTGTTTCTCCGAAGGAGTAAGCAGAGAGGATAGAACGCCACACCACTCTGTCCACATCCCTTGCTTCCTCCACATTCATTTATTTTCTCATGCACGCACGCCGGTTATTCCGAGTACTTGTAGGTACTAGAACATGCCGAATTTCTCAGACTTTCTCGACTTCTACACTCGCATCATAGATTATTTTAGTCGGGACCGTGTGTCCTTGAGGGGATTTCTCTCTCGGCGCTTATAAATCATCCTGTTATTATTATAATTATTATTAGTAGTTTTGTAATTTGTAATTCAATGTTAACATTGAATGATAAAACTCTTTTTTTTTGCATTGCCAAAAAGAGTTTATAAACTCCCACGGGTTTTAAGCCGGTACAAGGATGGTTATTCCAACATCTTACATAATCTTTTCTTTAGTAAAAAACGTATCTATTTTTTAAATACCTGCGAAATCCTTTCAAACCGATTGTAATATCTTTTGGATATATTTTTTTTAGTTGCGACACACCCACCCCTGAGAAGAGTATTTCAAATTAAGAGCAATCTCCACCACGTGACACGAGAGATTTTAAATATATAATTTATTTCATCAAGTGGATTTTTTATCGTTGACTGTTCTAATTGCGTATTTATACAGGGTGTAACAAAACTCGATTTACAAGCGGGAAACCAGTGAATCTACATAATATTTTGAGTCGATTTTGTGGAATTTTTTTATTTATTTGACCCTTAGTTTTTGAGAAAATTGAGTATGAAGTTGATTTTTTTTTGCAAATTGATATCAAATATCATGTATTTAGTCAAATTTATACTATTCATGAAGAAAACGACATTAAAAACTCGATTTAATAAGAATTTGAACAATTTTACTTAATCTCCCATACTTATAAAAACTTTAGTGAGAAGATTTTTTTTTTTTTTCAAGCTCAGATTACAAAATCGACTCTAAATATGATGTAGATTCACTGTTTTCCCGCTTGTACACAGAGTTTTGTTAGACCCTGTATTATTGTGTTGGGATCAGGCGGGATACATGGTGGTGTGGACCAAAGGGAACTTCTCCGCATCTGCCTGAGATGATGAGAAAACCAGGGTAAACTCATCATGGAGAAGGCGGACTATTGATGGTCATCAACAGTCTTCCGATCAACTTGAAGAGAGTGAAAACTAATCGATCTCACATTTGCTTGCATAAAATTGTAGTAGGGAAATACATTGAAGAGTGTTCGGCATTTTGTGTCCGATTTTTGTTTATTTTAATTATATTAATTTAACATAACATGTAAGATACCACCTCTTGTGATAATTGATGATGACTTATCACGGATTGAATGTCCTGATCTTCACTTTGACTTCTGCTTCGCGCCATACAACATACAACGGAGTTGAGCGCTTTTCCTCCGATACAGGATATTGGTTATTTATTTATTTATGGATGATTTATTAAGCGCTATTTATCCAAGAGCGCTGTACAATAAAGAGACTAGATCACAACACCTTGCAGCTACCAAGCGCATGGATGATTGGGATTTTTTCTAGCCTCCCACAGTTTAAACAGATTTTAATACATGATTTAAAAAATATTTTAAAGCCCATACATACTTAGATTATAATGATGGATTATGTGAAAACGGATATTACTTTGCAGGGAGATAGATTCATGTTTTGCAGCTACTGAGCGCATGGATGATAGATTCTACCCCCCTTTACAAAATTTGAACTGTTAAAAATAGTGAAATGTGTATGGATTCAATATGCTAATGAACTTTTCTAATAAGAATTTAAAAATGAATGTTGTGTAGAGAAGGCATGCGAATAAACGTTTGAAAGGATTGATTTTAACAAATATGTAGTACACTTTACTATTGAAACGTTTTATGATTAGGTAATTGTTCATTATTTTGAGTCCTTAAGTCGTCACAATATTGTTATTGTCGCACAATACACAATGCAGGAAACGGGATTATTTTGTCTCTTGGCAAAGGCTCTTTTGCCGACTTTGCCCGTGATTCAATCCTTTCTCTCTTATGTGCAGAGAGTACAATGTAATACACAGGGACAGCACTGAAGGTACAGATGGGACATCTTCGGAAGCTCCGTAGGTGGGTTCAAGAGAAGGTTGTCCGCCAGATATTTGCTTTTATATGTGTGTTATATTTACTTAAGCATTGTGTGTTTGTCACATTTTCATCAACATTATGTTTTGGTCGTTCGATTAAGCACGATGTGAACAATTTTAAAGGGCAACCTAGGTATATTTTAATCTTTTTTGTATTACTGTGGACCACCGAGATTAGTTACCCTGGCGGTTATGGTTTTTTATGGGTGCACAGAACGAGAAATGAAAAATAATTACAGTTTTACAGTGCACATTTATTACACAGAATTTAGAAGCTAATACAATGAAAATACAATGAACTTAACTAATTAAACTACGATTAAAATTAATACAAATACAACTTTCCCTTATCCGCACCAATGGTGCATAGGGCACTGCATTGGTACAGTGCAGTGTATCTTGATCATTTAATTACATGAAGGCAAGATGATCAGTCTTACGCTTCAGTACCAGTCCAAGGTATCACACATGAAATATTAATATGAAAATCTCATGTAAATAAATATCCCCCTACGGGAATCGAGCCCGCGACCTCAGGCACGGTAGCCAAATGCGCTACCACTATGCTACGAGGCGGAAAACGAATAATGGAAATGAAAACATTAATTTAGTTGACGGGTAGAAATCTGCGCCAAATCGACGAGTGGTCACGCAGAAGATCAAAATATCTCTCGGCTAATTTTATTTTTTTTAACTTTATTTAATTTTGTTTACGGACTTAAGTCCATTTCAAACATAAAATTATTCTAACACATATATACACAGGTACAATTAAAATAAGATACAATTAAGGAAATAAAAGCTAGGATAAATAAATAAATGTCCGAGCGTGTTCGGTGTAGTTCGGCTCGTTCGTCCCGCGTCGCCCGCGCGACGTCATTTCTTCCGCCGCAATACCAAGATCTTGTTTCTGTTCCAGTGGGGGGCGCAGCCGGCGGCCCGGTGTTCATCCCGGGGTCCGGAGCGGGCCCCTTCCCGTGGGCAGGCGGCGGGCGGGGCAAGCCGCGGCGGGGGATGATGAGGAGGGCCGTGTTCTCGGACACGCAGCGCCGGGGGCTGGAGCGGCGCTTCCAGCTGCAGAAGTACATCAGCAAGCCGGACAGGAAGAAGCTGGCGGAGAAACTGGGGTCAAATTAATACTATCTGGTAACGCCGCGCTGGTTTTAGTTTTATTATACACGCATATTATTATTTTATTATATTATATTTATTCCCCTCGCACCTCACCCCTTCGCTACCTCAATTCCCGTCCCGCTTCCCGCTTCAGTTGTTGTAATTTGACCTACCGCACCGCATCGAAGAACCTCGCTCTCGTCTCGAGTGATATCGAAATACCTCGCCCGTGTCTTGCAGATCGATCTGTGAAGAAGAAGTACTTTTTACCGCCTGCCGGACCAGTGAAAGTGAAGTGTCGTGTGCGGCGAAAAGAGCTCCAGCCACAAAGGTAGGCACTTAGAACTTTCTGACGCAAATCCTCGATCCTCGGGCCTAAAACCCATCCGCATTTCCTCCACTATCCATTAAGGAAAAAAAAATTACCTAATCTGCCATACTTATGAAAACTTTTGTGAGAAGAAAAAAATAGTTTTTTTTCAAGCTCAGATTAAAAAGTCATATTACACAATCGTCTCCAAATGTGATGTAGATTCACCAGTTTTCGGGTTGTACTACAAGTTTTGTCACACTGTGTATAATGTATACAGGGTGTAACAAAACTCGATGTACAAGCGGAAAACCAGTGAATCTACGTAATATTCGGAGTCGATTTTGTGGTATAAATTTTTTTTTATTTGACCCTTAGTTTTCGAGAAAATTGAGTACGAAATTTGTTTTATTTTTTAAAATTTTTTTTTGCAAATTGTTATCAAATATCACGTATTTAGTCAAATTAATACTATCCATAAAGAAAACAAAATTTAAAAACGCTTTAATGTAAGAATTGGAGCAATTTTACTCAATAATGCCATACTTAAGAAAACTTTTGTGAGAAGAAAAAAGCTCAGATTAAAAACTCATATAACACAATCGTCTCCAAATACGATGTAGATTCACCAGTTTTCGGGTTGTACATCGAGTTTTGATATACCATGTTTATTTTTAAAACCTATTGAAGTCGAAATAACCTTTTGCGTGAAGATCAGTCCTGCTAGACTGTTTTTGGTAGACAATTTTTTTTGTTCGTCAAAAAATCCATGTTTTCATTATGTTTTGAAACTGTTATAAGTAAAAACTTTTCGTGCGAATGATTTGGTGCGGAAAACATATATAAAAGGTGACCGGGAAATAATGAACTCCGCCTTGTAAATATATCTGGGCACCTCTCAACCGTTATTCCTCGCTGCGGGGGGTCCACCTCCCCCACCCGATCCCCCAAGGCACCGGGCGCCCGGGAAACACATTTAGCTTTCAAGAGAAAACAATATTAAAACCCCTATTCGAGTGTGTAAAATTAAATTGATATATTGTATGCTTTTAAAAACATAAAAAACAAATAACATATTTACGTTATTAGCTATAATAATGTATGTAATATTATAGTAAATGGAGACAGATTGAAGCAGGTTGAAGAATTTGCATATTTGGGAAGTATGTTTACAAGAAACGGAAATGTGGATAAGGACATTGAGAGAAGGAAACAGAGTTAATGGTGCCTTGAAATCCATAGTGGCAAATAAGAAGCTAAATTGGCAGTACACAACGGAGTTCTGGTACCAACCCTTTATGTATGGTAGTGAAGCGCGAGAAGGATGAAAGTAGACTGAATGCTGTTGAAATGCGATCTATGTGTGGTAAGACTATGTATGATAGGTGTACAAATGTCCAAATTAGAGCAGAGTGCAAGGCTGAGATAAGCATTATCCACAAAATTAAGAAAGGTCTCTTACGATGGTTCGGTCATATCTTTCTCGGCCTTCCTCGGCTCCTACATCCAGGCACACCCGCATTTAAACTTCTTTAGCCGTTTTTTCATCACTCATTCGCTCCACATGACCGAACCATCGTAAAAGCCCTTTCTTAATTTTGTCCATAATGCTTATCTCAGCCTTGCACTCTGCTCTAATTTCGACGTTTGTACACCTTGAGAGAGATGACATTTCAACAGCATTTAGTCTACTTTCATTCTTATTTTTCCAACACCACGCTTCACTACCATACATAAGGGTTGGTACCAGAACTCCGTTGTGTACTGCCAATTTTGCTTCTTTCGATAAGTTCTTATTTGCCACTATCGATTTCAAGGCACCATTAACTCTGTTTCCGGCACTAACCCTTCTCTCAATGTCCTTATCCACATTTCCGTCTCTTGTAAACGTTTCTTTTTTATAATAATAGGTACAAAAAACCTACAAATATTTCTTAAATGATTATGATAACGAGTATTGATACCAAAACCACCCTGTGGATACCTTTTCCATTCCGGTTTCAGGGGGAAGGTGTTGTGTTCTCGACATGGCTACCCGGGGTGATTTTCATTTAAATGGATTTCCGCGGCCTGCCCGTCGCGCCCTTCCCAAAATAATAATTTGGAAAATAATGCCGGACGCCGGCCTCGCACACTCTATCGTCGAACTCGCCACTAGCGATATACCAACAAATGCAGGGAAATTTAAGAAAAGTTATTATTTTGACGGGTTTGATATGAATTCTGGTCTATCCACATTCCCGCGATCGCAAAAAAACTTATTAACTAACTTAATAACCATTACAATGAAAGCCCCACCCTTTCCCCTAGACTGCTTTAAAGACTATTGTGTCCTTTTTCCAGTTCCAGCACAACTCTAACCGATTTTTTCAACAAAGCTAAGTCCGCGATTTTAATTTATGCGGGGGGGGTGGGGTTAGTGTGATAAAAATACGGATGAATTTACGTTATAGTTACGCGAACCAATTGTCTGTGTCGGCTTATGTATTATAATTGTCATTGTTTCCATCACCCAAACCAACCAGAGTCGGCCCAAAATTAACAGTAGTAGGGTCATTGTTAGTTTCTACCCCGATCATTATTTATTAGTAACTTACTACCACCTGTGTGGAGGACCGGTATCCCGCCTCGCAGGCCCCCATCCCAGACATCCGCTCGTGCATCCGCCGGTCAGGGTCTCAATGGAGGGGGATTGATGAAAATTGGGTGTAGGGAGCAGGATTAATAACCATAAGTATCATCATCATCATTCCGTATCCGTCCCTAAGTGGAGCATATTGATTCCACAAACTGCCTCCAGCCAGCCTAACCCCCCGTGCATCCTCCAAGTCCCGCAGGCTCTGACGTAAACTGCCGACGAACTGTCATACCAAGTGGACGACCAGGAACGTCGAGAACCTGAATTGCCTTGTAAAATAGTCAAGCATGGTTAAGGCTCTCGGGAGGCATACGTAATAGTTAAGGGTTGCAAAGGGTTTGACTTTGTGTTTTCCTCACAAAGTCAAACCACCGCACACCTAATATTCTTCTAAGACACCTATTCTCTGCACTCACGAGTCTGCTATTTTGGGCCCTGGTTAGGTGCACCATGATTCGCAGGAGCCAACAGGTTGTGACGCAGGCGTTAAAATGCGGCCTTTTGGTTTAACCGAGTAAACATCTCATAATTCAGCCTGTAATCATTTTATTCTAAGTATGGAAACTTTACTGGTCCATAGCATAGCACAGTGGCATAGTCCGCCTCGTAGCTTGGCTACCCGTGCATGAGGTCGCGGGTTCGATTCCCGTAGGGGGTCAACAATAAATATTTATTTACATGTGATTTTCATTTACTATTAATATTTCATGTGTGATACCTTGGACTACTACTGAAGCGTAAGACTGATGATCCCTACCTTCATGTGATAAAATGATCAAGGGACCACTGCACTTGGCGTATCATTGTAGTGCCCTATGCACCAGATTAGGATAAGATATGTTTTTTTTTGCTTCATGGGAGAGGGGGGATTCATGAAAAAATCTTCCAGTATAATTTCATCCTTGTGCGCTAAGTTAAAATAGTAAGTTCCTTAATAGTTGCATATTATTTTGGGAAAAATGGACGACTCATTTTTAACTAATTTATTATTTATAATATGTACCATTGGGTGCGGATAAGGGAAAGCAGTAATAGTATTATTTTACAAAATTGTTAAAGGGATAATTCCAAAATTTTAAAAAAAACAATGACTATTTTCATAAATATGCAACAAGTGGTTCAAAAAATATAAGATTAGAATAAAAAGAAAAGCTATGTCACAGAATTGTCTAATGTATAAGGGCATTCAAATGTATGAGGAGATTCCAGATGAAATATGAAATGAACAAAATGTAAAGTTATTTAGGGTAAAATGTAAAAATATATGTGTGAGTGAAAATATTAGTGTAGGTATTATATTATAGCTAAATTGAAAAATTAAATGGTAGGATAGTTTAATAATAATATTAGTCTATGTAAATTATTATATAGTACTAAATAAATATTAGTTTTTTTTTTTTTTTTAAATTATCTCTAAATTTGAATTTAAAGTTGCTTGGCATCCTATTCTTTTTTCTTACCCCAAATAATACCTTTTTACGATGAATTTCTACTCATTTTCCCGAAAACTTTACCGAGGGCGAAAATTTAAATATTATATCCGTAACTGTTTCCGTCGAGAATGATGGCTGTCGGGAGTAATTATTCGGCTTAAAGCTATCGCTGGGACACCCTATATCTATATACCTACCCTACACCAGGGGTGTTCAACATACGAATAATAATCATTATTATTGACATCCCAACAGAGACAGAGAAACTCTGGAAACGAATGTGGGCTATCGAGGCGTTTACAGGGCTTATGAACTGTCATTGGCTGGGTTAAGTCGCCACTTGACGTACTACAACATTCCCCTTTCCGCCCATCATCTGATAACCGTATAAACGACTGAAGATGATGGGCGGAATGGGAATGTTGTAGTACGTCAAGTGGCCACTTAACCCAGCCAATGACAGGTCATAAGCCCTGTAAACGCCTAGATAACCCACATTCGTTTCCAGAGTTTTTCTGTCTCTGTTGGGATATCAATAATACCTGATATCAGCCTAGCATGGGTATAATCCAGTAATTTGTCTACAAGTATTTTGTATTCATTTCAAAAATGTTGTTTAAATAATCATTATACTTCTTTTTCTATTCTTTCGCTACGTTCGCTCCTATGTGGAGCATGTGGACATCACAAGATTCCTCCACCAGCCAGCTCTCTCGCCCCCTCCCACGTCAGGCCCGCATTCACCGTATACATCCGTAGGATCATCGATATCGATCATCGATCATCGATACATCGTCCTGGCATCGGTCTGTCAGGACGGTGGGATCCTGCAGGCGTAAAGAAGAGTCAGCTCGGGTTCATGGTCTCCTGGGGCATCCGGAGTACATGCCCAAGCCAGGTCCACCCCCGCGTCTTCACGACCCCAGTTATTGAAAGTTGTTGCGTCCGTTCCCGAACTTCAGCGTTGGTTATGAAGTTGTTTATGAATCATTTTACTAAGCGCCGTTTTTATGAGAAACCACCTCAAGGGCATAATTGGTTTTCTATAATCTATAGCTATGACTTATCGCAAATCTTAATAAAATATTTTGGCCAAACCTTTTAAATAATGTAGCACTGTTTTACATAGTATCAATCTAAAAAATCTGAAAAAAGAGATTTAAATCATAAAATATGTACCCTTCTACACAATCCAAAGTAATAATATATTTATAATAAAAAAAACAAACAATTAATTTGATTGTTTTCGAATGAGACAAGTAGGTATACTTGAAAGTGGACAATGTCGGAATAATCGGCGTGGGTGCATGAGAAGGTGTATGAATGTAGAGGACGCGAAGGTAGTGTGTGTCAGGACAGAGTGGTACAGCGTTCTATCCTCTCTACCTACCCCTACGGGGAAATGGCGTGATTAGTAAGTTGATTGTTTGTGTAACTTGGGATAGCGCTTAAAAGATATACATAATATTTACCGTGTCTTTTGACAGACAGTACATTTTTCTGAACAAGAAACTGTGCAGTTTTCTTTCCCGTATAAAGTGCGCTTAAGTATGAAGTACTGCAAAATTTTACTGTGTTGAAATAATTTAAATAAAAAAACATTGTTTTTAACTACTTTTTTATTATTAATCCCGAACGGTTTCGAGGCAACACGCGTCTCTTTTTCAAGGCTACAAGAATTAATGAAATTGAATAATGAAGTTGTGTCAGTGCATATGTTCAATGGTCAGGTCTATAGGATGAGAGGTGAATGGATGGGTGGGTAAAATGAATAACTACAAAGTGAGTGCTTCTAACATAAATTTCATATTTACTGTGTTCGATTGCATTTAAATGCTTATGAAAGTTTTAGAGAATGAAAAGTCAATCATGATCTGATTAAATAAATGGGCACCCCTGCTCTACACCCCCTAAGCCCCATCCCACCCTATTATATCTATGTACATACCACCCACCTCAGATATTATTGAAACACCCTCCAACGCCATTTTCAGATCCTGAAAAAGTACAAACAGCGGGGTTTAACGTTTTTTTAAAAAGGAAAATGCAGGGAGAAAAATGATGGCCGTATTTTTAATCTTTCAATTTAACATCAAGGCACATTATATTATTATAACTTTTTTTAGCCGTTCTTTCATCACTCATTATCTCTCCACATGACCAAACCAATCGTAAAAGCCCTTTCTTAATTTGTGGATAAATGCATATCTCAGCCTTGCACTGCTGCTCTAATTTGGACATTTGTACACCTATCATAACATAGTCCTTACCACACATAGATCGCCTTTTTTTTCAACAGAATTACATTCAGTCTACTTTCATCCTTCTTTTTCCAACACCACGCTCACTACCATACATAAAGGGGTTGGTACCAGAACTCCGGTTGGTTGTACCTACTTACTAAATAAATAATGATCGGGGTAGAAAACTAACTACGTTTCCCTAACCACTGTAATTTGGGCCGACTCTGGTTGGGTTTTGGTGATGGAAACAATGACAATTATAATGCAAGAGCCGAGACAGTGGTAGGGGCAATGAAAGTAATTGTTTGCGTATGATGATTATTGCAGATATTTTTATAAAATATCCCTCGTTATTACTTTGACACTCAAAAGTTTATATCAGAATAGTTAATTAATGATTAATTTATTAAAATGACCCCAGATTCCAACTCCTCGGGCCCACACTGGATTTTTAATGATTGTTCGGCCGTGTGGAGCGACGCATTATTATTAATTAAAGAATGGGAACAAAAAGTTATAATGCAAAGTCGTCCACAGCTAAAGCCCGCTTTATATGGGACAGTTTCTTGTTCAGAAACTCTGTGCAGTCTGTCAAACTTCTGTCAAAAGACACGCTAAATATGTTGTATATTTTGAAACGCGATTGTAAGTTATTATCGTATGTTTTGCTCTCAGGAAATTGTATATTTAGCTAAGAATGTAAATATTTTATTGGTTTTTTCTTGTCGATTGCTTGCCTTGGAGGCAGTTTGTGTAAGCCATATGCCTTACCCTACCTCCCTAGAGAGGATATTAGACGGCGATGATGCAAACAGTGCTTTTTTTTTTCAAATGTAACAATTTTTCATAGAAGTTACTCGATTTTAGTTCAAAGTTAGTCACTATTTGTGTCCGCCTTATGTGTACCTATACAGGGATGTAAACTCGATGTACAAGCCGGGAAACCAGTGTGAATCTACATAATCTTTGTAGAATTTTTTTATTTGACCTTTATTTTCGAGAAAATTGAGTATCAATTTTCAATGACAAATTGTTATCAAATATCATGAATTTAGTCAAATTAAAACTATCCATAAAGAAAAACAAAATTAAAAGCGCGTTTTAATAAGAATTTGAGCAATTCGACTTAATCTGCCATACTTGTGAAAACTTTAGTGGGAAGAAAAAAAAAATTCTTTGAAGTTCAGATTAAAAAGTCATATTACACAATCGTCTCCAAATACGATGTAGATTCACCAGTTTTCGGGTTGTATATCGAGTTTGTTACACCCTGTATTTTAGTCCGCATCGTAACATAGTGGTAGCGCATTTGGCTACCGTGCATGAGGTCGCGGTTCGATTCCCGTGGGGGGGTTAACATGAAATATATATTTACACGTAATTTTCATATAAATATTTCATGTGTGATACCTTGGACTGGTACTGAAGCGCTCGACTGATCATCTATGCCTTCATGTGATAAAAATGATCAAGATTTGGTGTACCAATGCATTGTGCCCAATGCACCATCGGTGCGGATATACAATGAAAGCCCCACCCTTTCCCTTGACTGCTTTAAAGACTATAATTGAGTCCTTTTTTCAGTCCAGCCAACTCTACCGATTTTTTCAACAAGCTAAACCGCGATCTTAAGATTGTTAGTGTAGATAATAATACGGATGAATTTTACGATTATGTACGCGAACAAATGTTTTCATTGTACCCCTACCACTGTCTCGGCTTATGTATTATAATTGTCATTGTTTCCATCACCCAAACCAACCAATTGCTCGATCACAGATCACTACCGACTCGGTAATAAGCGACGTGATAACGACTTCCTGTACCCATGGATGTTTAACGTTTTCGCGCGATCACAATGGAACACGCGTTAAAAGTTATCGATCGGGATTATTAAACGAGCGCATACTAGTCGCGAGCCATTTCCGAGATATTATCTTATTCGCACAAATCTTCATTCAATCTTTATTATAATTTAGCTGGTTTTCGGCAAGCCAAATATTGAGAAAAGCAGTCGACATAATAAAAAATCCGACAAGCGCGTTGATTTAACGTTTGACATAAGGCCGCGATATCGCGTGGATCGGCCCCGCTCGGCTCAGATCGGCTATGCTCGGCTATCGATACGCCGGTATCGAACGAATGTCACTGAGATCGATCAAATCGTTTAGGCCTAGCACAGGTGTTAGCACGGTTACGTCGATGGTTATCTGTGATTGAGCAACAGAGTCGGCCCAAATTAACATTAACATTAATGTAGTTATTACTAGTTGTAGGTATATGTCAACCGTTTCCGAGTTCATATTCCATAAAGATACCTCCCTTTTCCCGCTCTTTTTGTAACAAATTGGAATAAAGAAAAGGTTATACGGGGGGGCTGTCCCATGGAACGTGTATTTAAACGGACCAATGGAAGCGCGGCGGGGCGGTGTAAGAAAAACACCTCACCCCAGCAACTCTCCAACTCTCTCGACATAATAAATCGGCATTTATGGGGATATGGGGATATATGGAGCTGTCCAACATGAAAAATTTTATGATTTTATACTACCGCGTGTTTTGAAATATGTTTATTTATAATCATCATCAATATTCTACCATATTTGTTCCCTAACCTACTACTTATATAATTTTACATAGACTAATAAATATTACATTAATTTTTTTTCTCCTCAACTATTCTTATCCTACCATTATACATTTTTCAATTTAGCCATAATAAAATACCTACTCTAATATTTTTCACACATATTATATTTTTTACATTACCTGTAAATAATTTAACATTTTGTTCATTTCTTTTTCATCTGTTGCTCGATCACAGATCAGTACCGATTCGGTTAATAAGCGTTGGGATAACGAATTCTTATCACCATGGAATTTTAACGTTTTTCGCGATCACAATGGAACAACGCGTTATGAATAATTTTTCGATCGGGATTATTAAAAACGAGCCATACTATTCGGCGAGCCATTTCCCGAGATATATCTTATTCGCACATATATTAATTCAATCTTTATTATAATTTAGCCACAAGTTTTTTTCGGGAAGCCAAATATTGAGAAAAGCAGTCGTAGAAGAATTTTAGCTGTGCGGTGGTTTGACTTAGTAAGGAACACAGCGACCCTCGGTATCTACTGTCATCCGGCGAAGGCGTTTCCCCATATACTACGCACGCCTCCCGAGAGCCGCCACCATGCTTGCCTATTTTACAAGGCACCAGGTTCTCGGCGTCCTGGTCGCCCACTGTTGACAATTCCTCGGCAGTTTGCGGGACGTGGACTTGACTTGGGAGGACGCACGGGAGCTGGCGGACGATCGCTTGGCCTGGAGGCGGTTTGTGGATTCCATATGCTCCACATAGGGAGCGGATGTGGTATGATGATGATGACCCAACGGAGTTCTGGTACCAACCCTTATGTATGGTAGTGAAGCGTGGTGTTGGAAAAAGAGGGATGAAAGTAGACTGAATGCTGTTAAAATGCGATCTCTCGAAATGGCGTGATGGTTAGTTAGTTAGTTAGTTAAATAACAATCCTGACCTCAAAGCAGACAATGGAGTTCATGGATAACTTGTTAAGCGCCATTTTTATGAAAAATCACCTCAAGGGCCCTGAACATTGACATAACTTAATTAATTCCAGACCCAATACATTTACGAATGCAAAATCTAACGAGAATTAAAACTATGGAAAATTTATGTCACTTAAGCCCACTTTATATGGCGCAGTTTACTACACAGTTTTCTGTGCAGTCTGAAAACGGTCCCGTATAAAGCTAAAACTGCATGAAAAACTGTGTGCTAGTGTCAGATTTAAGCTGACATGACAGTCAATGTTTTTTATGTAAACGTTTAAGTAGACATTGGTTTATTGTATGCTTTTAAATACGTAAAAAAACCAATAACATATTTACATTATTAGCTAAATATACAATTTCCTGAGAGCAAACATACGATAATAACTTACAATCGCGTTTCAAAAATACACATATTTAGCGTGTCTTTTGACAGAAGTTTGACAGACTGCACAGTTTTCTGAACAAGAAACTGTCCCATATAAAAGCGGTATTATACGTAGATGAAGTGCTGGAATTCAATTTTTCTTGCAGCTACAAAACGCATGGACAGCTGAAATTTAAACTCTACACCTACCGCATTCAATTAAAAATAATTTGTATGGTCGCGACATGATTTTAATGATAAGTTATGAGATACCGATGGGGCTCAACTCCAATTCATTTTGCAGCTACAAAGCGCATGGACTATTGGTTTCCACTGATATCATCCTCTAATGATTATTTTACGTTTTAATTAACTTATTGGGGCTACATTACAATATTAAACTTACTGCTAAACCAAGCCTAATAGTGAATTGAACTACTGGTAAGCATTTTATAACAGGATTCTTCCCGATAGCATGAATATCCTTGAAAACGTTATAAATATTTAAAGTATATTTTTACAATTCCAACGATATAAAACACAATGATCAAAAATTTTGTTTTCATTTGTAAATTTATGTTTTAAAAACACGAAAATACGAATGATTTTTAACGCCCGTTATTGGCTAATGACGTCATTCCCGTCCACCGTGAAAGGCGTGAAATTCATTCCGTTGCTGTGACGTCACACCGCATGCGCGCCAAATCGAGGATTTTGCGAGCGATTTGAAAAAGTGCTATTTCAAACCGCACTAGAAAATTCATGTGACATCGTAAAAATTAAAAAAAAATTCCCTTGATACTGTAATTTTTCAATCAATTTTTTTGAATCAAAAATAATAAATCGGAAAGAACCCAATTCATCTTGCAGCTACTAAGCGCATGGACGATTAGAGTTATAAAAGCCCGTATTGAGAAAAGCAGTCAGAATCCATTCCATTTTTAAAAAGCTCCAAGTTGGTGTGTGAACATTAGGTAGGTACTAGATGCGTCTATTCCTACTTACTCCCAATTTTTCCAGTCCAACGCCTCGCATAATATTTAATCCGCGCTCTGTTTCTTAATATGATACACTTAATAGCTCCCCAAATGATGAAATGCGGAAAAGAATTCCGGCTGTATTGTAATTTATAATATTTTAATACGGCCCCCAACAGATGTCAGATGCAGCCGGGGTTCTGGGAGGGGCGCCGCCCTCCGCCCTCCGCCCTCCGCCGCGGCCGGGAGGGGTAGGTACTAAAACTGTACCAACTTGTACTGTACCTGCAGAGCGCTGAATCAGTGAGGTAGTTGCCTATCTATGGGGGTCTTGGAGTACGCGATCTATGCAAGCCTCCGTTTACGCGACTTAAAAATACTTCATTACAATTGCGATACAGGATTTTCTGTGAATGCAGAAAAATTAAACAAAGAATCATAAAACCATAAGAATAACAATGAAAGCCCCACCCTTTCCCTAGACTGCTTTAAAGACTATCGAGTCTTTTTTCAGTCCAGCCAACTCTACCGATTTTTTCAACAAGCTAAACCGCGATTTTAAGATTGTTAGTGTGATAAAAATACGGATGAATTTACGATTATGTGTCGTGAACAAAGGCTTTCATTGTACCCCTACCACCGTCTCGGCTTATGTATTATAATTGTCATTGTTTCCATCACCCAAACCAACCAGAGTCCCAAATTAACAGTGGTAGGGATGTTAGTTTCTACCCCGATCATTATTTATTAGTGATTACAACCACCCGTGTGGAGACCGGTATCCCGCCTCGCCAGGCCCCCCATCCCAGACATCCACCCGTGCATCCGCGGTCAGGGTCTCAATGGAGGGGGATTAGGGAAAAGAGGGGAGGGGACAGAACGCATGTATGCATCTCACACTATCGTCTATCATCTATCTGGCAGACACTATTTCCTACGTCCCCTGCCGTACCTTATCACAATACCTATCCAAAGACCATCCTATCCTTACAAATGACACAATACAATTGAGTTGAGGGATGGGATATAATTTGAGACCTCGACG
Source organism: Micrasema minimum (assembly GCA_022494985.1). Lineage (NCBI taxonomy): Eukaryota > Metazoa > Arthropoda > Insecta > Trichoptera > Brachycentridae > Micrasema > Micrasema minimum. The sequence goes on from JAGVSP010001965.1 coordinate 46,456, forward strand.
CACGCACACACAAGCAGCCCGGGACGGGCCGCCCCCGCGAGGGCACACCAAGTCCCCCCGGGGACTACCCCACTAAGCAATCTATAAGTTCTGGATACTTCCTTTTACGGAACAAAACGTGCACAAATGCCAGTTCAGTCCATGTCCCTTCACCACCTATTGTTCTACTCATGCAGACTCTACTTCTACCTTCTTAATCCTGGTATTTAGGCTCCATTTTACTGGGGGTTTTCACCCTTGAGAATATCCCATATCTTCAAATCGGACACGGGTTAATAAGTGAGATAATATGATAATTTAAAGCTAGGGTTTTAATTTTATTTTTTTTCTGCTTTAAGCATACTCCACCACGTGACTAGCGGCCGCTTCCCATACAAACGTATTCCTCGATTTTCTCCCTGGAATTTAGCATTATAGCATTTTAGATATTGACCAGATGCGTGTTTGCGTCGTCTTATTTTTTAAATATTTAATTTGTTAAAGGAGATAAATAAATTATTAAAAAAATAAGACGATACAAACACGCATCTGGTCGATATCTAAAAAGTGTGAAAAAATCATTGCTCTAATGTAAAATATTTTTGGGTATTTCCCTAATTTAGAAAAAAAACAAAAAATAATAATCTCCATTTAAACAGAGTTTACGCTACAAAATTCAAAATTCCAAGTCATTTTGCAGTAGGATGACTGGATGAATTGCGGTTTTGCGATAAGGGAGTAAAGTTAGCGTAACGTGGGTGTACTTGGTACGCATGGTTCAAGTCACCCCACAATTTAATTTTCGTACAGAGTAAGGTTAAAGGATATTACATAAATATTAATGATAAAATGTACACATGTATACCTACTGATATCTATATAAATACCGATAAATATTCTAAAAATAAAAAACTTTTGGCTGTCTGTAAAGTCGGTTTACGGACGATAATTTTACGTGATAACGTCATAAGAAAACATTGATGATAAATAGCATACCTACTTTTATAAATAAAATTGAATTTTTATTATTTATTTAAAAAATTACATTTTTTTCCATAAATTAACATTTAACCGAACGCTTAGGCCGATCGTGCCTCTCTATCGCTTGTTCCGCGCTCTCGCTTGCACACTCGGCTCAGGCGGAACGTGACAATGAGTCATGCTTTTTCGTGTGTGCAGCCGGCGTTCATCGATTTATTAGACGTTATCACGTCAAAAGGAAATATTACACTATTTTATACATAATACCTATTTGACATCTCAACAGAGACGAGAAACTTGGAAGGGAATATGGATATCTAGGCGTTTACAGGGCTTATGACCTGTCATTGGCTGGGTTAGTGGCCACTTGATTTATTACAACATTCCCCATTTCACCTAGTATTTGATATCCATATCTGCCAATATACAGTAAAATGGCGCGATGCTTCACATGTGAACTCTCGTCATCCATTGAGAAAATAGCTAAGCATTTTAGCAGAAACCTTTATGATTGCAAGTGAGATTCTTACCGAATATCACCTACTAGGAAACGCCTGAAGATGAATCTTCAATTTGTTATGCTTATAACTTTTACCAGCTTATTTTTATAAACAACATTTTGAGTGTGTCCAAATACTTGTAGACAAAAACTGGATTTTACCCATTACGGGCTAATAATTACAACCTATATTATTACATGAATATTCCAATTTAAGAGCTAATTAAGAATAGTCGCAAATAACTGCGCCAGAAAGAAGAAAACAGAAAGAAGAAACAAACCTGGGACTGGTAGTGAAGCGTAAGACTGATCACATTGCTGATATATAACAAGAGATTATTACATTCTGGCTATGTGACCGGCCCATTTCCACTTCAACCGAGCACCACGTCGCAGACCTTTGTCTGGCGTCGGATCCAATCGTTCCTTTTTCGGTCTCTTAATGTTATTCCAAGCATAATTCTCTCCATGCTCCTCTGTGCAACTTGCAACTTATGGGAGGATTGCTTGGTCAGTCATTGTTTCCGCGCCTAAGTAAGGACGGGCAGAATGGGCCAGTGGACAATTTTTTTTTTAAATTTTTTTTTAGATGGTGATTTATATATTAAGTGAATTTTTTTTTTTTTGATTTTTTAAATTCATATTATGTCCGTAATTAATTTTTAAAATACCGTAATCGCGATTTCCCGCCAAAACGGGTCGTTTATTAAGGTATTATGCGTCTATCAAATTTCGAGGCATTTTAACCAAGTTTTGATGTAAGTAGCGCCTAAAAACAGCAAAAAAGTACATAGATACTTCTCTGGTTCTACGCATCAACTATATATTAAGTACGACTCTTTTTGTGCGCTTAGGAGACGGGTGCTTTTAAAAGCATCCCTCCGCCGTGAATCCCATAAACAGGAAATAGCTTTATACAACGTAACCACTACGATAATATTTCTAAAAAAACGATACAAACTGCATACATTTTCATACACACAAACGTTCATTTTTATGATTATAGTGGGAAAGTTCTTTTACATCTGTCATAATTTGGTAAACATAACCTATCTTCATAAATGCAAAATTATTTTAGAATGTCATTCTACACGTAATAAGTCTGAAGTTAGTTAACTGTAAATTTTTCAAGGAAACAGTTTGTTTAGCTGACACTTAAGCTATCTTTATATGGCGCAGTTTACTACACAGTTTTCTGTGCAGTCTGAAAACGGTCCCGTATAAAGGTAAAACTGCATGAAAAAAAGTGTGTGCTAGTGTCAGATTTAAGCTGACATGACAGTCAATGTTTTTTATGTAAACGTTTAAATAGACATTGGTTTATTGTATGCTTTTAAATACGTAAAAAAACAATAACAAATATACATAATTAGCTAAATATACAATTTCCTGAGAGCAAACATACGATAATAACTTACAATCGCGTTTCAAAAATACACATATTTAGCGTGTCTTTTGACAGAAGTTTGACAGACTGCACAGTTTTCTGAACAAGAAACTGTGTAGTTTTCTGAACAAGAAACTGTCTCATATAAAGTGGGCATTAGTTGATCAAACTACTTATTGTATTGTATTGATTTATGAACGTTATCACCGGAAGTGCCATTTTACCTAAAATTTGCCCTGTTTTTATAAGCTCCGTTTTTTAATATTTTTTTTACGAGGAATCCTTTGAATTTTAAATTTTTTATTTTTCACAGAAAATTTTTCAAAAAATCATTACTATTACACAACAAAAAAAAAAATACGGAATTTAAAAATATTGGAGCGTGGCCGATTCATTGGTTGAACACTCGATAAAAAGATGTAAATATTCTTCTTATTTGTAGTTTTAGCATCGTTCATCCTTGGCGCAAAATGGTATCGTGTAAACGGGTTCGGGTATCTTTAATACACGGTATTAAGGTAGTATTTAATATATTATTTAACTGGCAGTACGATGTCCCCTGAGGCAACCGCTTGCTGGCGAGATTTTGACAAAGTCAAAGGGCGCCGCGCCGATATTATTGAAATTAATTTAATTTTCTAATTAGCTTTGAGCGCGTTCTTAGGATAAAGGATTGTGAGTCAGTTATATATACGTCTTTTAATAAATGCATTAATTGCAAATAATTGCACACTTTAAACGGAACAGAAAACTGTACAGTTACTTGTTTAGAAAATTGTGCAGTCTGTCAAAATAAACAAATATGTATATTTTTTAATCGCGATCATAAGTTATTATCGTATGTTGCACACAGGAAATTTTTTTTTTTTTAAAAATAATTATGGCTTTGCATTAAACATATAATACCTTTACCAATGTCAAGTTAAAAATATGCGTTTTAATAAATTATGATAGTTTTAATATATATTTACAGGTTTATTTTGTTAATGTTTAAAAAATTGAAGTAGGAGTATATAAATAAAAACATTTTTGCACAGGAAATTGTTAATACTATAGCTAATAATGTAAATATGTTATTAATTTGTTTTCTCACGTTTTTAAAAGCATTAAATATACTAATATCTTCTTAAACGTTTGCATAATAAACACCATCTGTCAGGTCAGCCAAACTTCGCGCCAACCATTCAATATTCTTTATACGGGACAGTTTGCAAACTGCACAAGAAACTATACAGTTTTCTGTCCCGTATTTACATGATTATAAGGTTTAAATACCTTGGACCGGCGCTGAAGCGTAGAACTGATCATCTTAGCTTCGTGTAAATGATCATGATGCACTGCAATCGGTATACCAATGATTGCCCTATGCACCATTGGGTGGGAATAGCGAAGGGTAGTAGTAGTAGATGGTTTATTTTATTTTATTTTATTCGGGATACAAACAGATGTACAGGTAAAACATAATGTAATTAAAACTAATGATTAACAATAACACGCCTGCCATCCAATTATATGTATCCGCAGGTAGCTTTAAACAGTTAAAAGAATCTACTTATAATGTAAATAAATATTTGTCATCTTAAGTCTGTAAGTTTTTGAGTTTATTTATGGATGATTTATTAAGCGCTATTTTTGCGATAAATCGCCTCAAGAGCGCTGTACAATAAAGAGACTAGATCACAACACCTTGCAGCTACCATGCGCATGGGCGATTGGGATTCTACAGTTTAAACAGATTTTAATACATGATATAAATTTTTTTTTAAAGTCAATACATACTTAGATTATAATGATGGATTATGTGTAAACAAATATAACTTTGTAGGGAAATAGACTCTTGTCTTGCAGCTACTGAGCGCATGGACGATAGATTCTACCTTCCTTTACAAAATTTGAATTGTTAAAAATAGTGAAATGTGTATAGATTCAATATGTAAATGAACTTTTCTAATACCTTTAAGTATATATTTGTTATATGGGGTATTAAACATATCTAAGCTATTAAATTTATCATCAAACGCCTTACAAATTCGAGGAATCGTAGAATTATTTCTGCGATTTGTTTTAACTTTAGGTATGTGAGAAAGTTTAGGCAGTCTAGTTGGTCTGAAGGGACACGGAAAGAGAGTAGATTAATTAATTCTGTAGCTCAATCACAGATAACTATGGACGTAGTTAAAAACGTGCTAATCACGTGCTAACGCTAACGATTTGAGCGATCACAATGACATGCCGTTCAATACCACGATCGCCGAGCCGAGCATTGACGATCTGAGCCGAGCTTAGCCGATCTACGCCATATCGCGGCCGTACGTCAAACGTCAAATCATCGCGCTTGTCGGATTTTTTATTATGTCGACTGCTTTTCTCAATATTTGGCTTGCCGAAAACCGGCTAAATGCAATACGGCACTCGAGAAAGATTGAATGAAGATATATGTGCGAATAAGATATATCTCGGGAAATGGCTCGCGACTAGAAGCGCTCGTTTAATAATCCCGATCGATAACTTTTAACGCGTGTTCCATTGTGATCGCGAAAACGTTAAACATCCATGGGTAAGAAATCGTTATCACGTTGCTTATTACCGAGTCGGTAGTGATCTGGTGAGTCAAATTAATTCTGGTGAGTCAAACTTGTTTATTTTACGAAGACATGGTGATATTATAAGGTTAGGTTAAAACTATTTTTTAGACACAGCCCTAGTTTAAATACCAAAATATTACCTATATAAATATTTCTTAATCTCTAAACTCATAGCCCTGGTAAATAATAACAAGGGGCTTCCGACAAACACCCTTAGTAATTTTTATTTAGCACCCCCAGCAGGGGAGAGTGGGGCAAGTTGGGCGGCGTGGGGCGGCGTGGGGTAGGGTGGCGCAAGGTGGGGCTAGGTGGCACGGCAGGGGTGGGTGGGGGGGGGGTAGGTGGCGACTGGAGAAGTTACGGACGTTAGCTAACTCACTCTCGCCGCTATATTCCGTATTTATTTACTAAGTGATGTATACTTGATACTTTTACTCACATTTTTTTATTTTATTTATTTTATTTTGTTAACTTTTTCACTAGGTACCTACCTATCTACCAATACCATTTGAATGTGTGGGTGACAGCATGTAAAATGTATTTATTTTTTATTGTTTTTACGCCCATAGAGGAATAATAAATAACAGCAATTTTTTTTTTAGATTTTGAAAAAAATATTAAGACGTCATTTTTTTTATATATATATTTTTTAATTTTTTTTTTTTTTTTATTTCAAAAAAAAATTTTTGTTTAGATTAAAACACATATATGTACAATAAAAAAAAAATGTATAAATAAATATAAACAAAAATCCCACCAAGGCATAGCCTGTTTGTGGGTATACTTTGAAAGTCATACAGTGTGCACGTGGCAAAAGAGAAAGATAAAGTTAAAAAAGAAATGTAAAAATAACAGATAATGTAAACAAGATAGTTAAGAAAAAGAATGAACACAGGATATTGGTATCTTTATACCGGAAAAAGAAGAGGGAAATAATTATAATAAGTACTTATATAAAATAAGAAAATAAAATAAAAAATAAAAAATGACGTAAATTATGTTATAGTTATAGTCTTTAAAGTAAGAATGATTCTACCTTTACACTATGTATCCAACTTTGTGTTAATTTTTTAAAAGATGAAAAATTTGGAAAATCTGACAATGCCATTTTATTGTCAGTTAAAAAAAGAATTAATTAAACTGGGGGCAATAAAATGTGCATGTCATCAATTTTAGTGTTTTTTAAAATGAAATTAGCATCTTCTAATCTCCGAAAAGCTGCCGCCGTCGGTCGGTCGCCAGTAGATTTTCAAACTGCTAAGCATTATAAAGCCTGAATTAAAAAATTTCTCATATATATGTCATTTCTGTTAGCTAACTCATCATCATCATCACACCATATCCGCTCCCTATGTGTAGCATATGGAATCCACAAACTGCCTCCAGGCCAAGCGATCAGCCACCAGCTCCCAAGTCAAGTCCACGTCCCGCAGCTCTGACGCAAACTGCCGACGAATCGTCAACAGCGGACGACCAGGACGCCGAGAACCTGATGCCTTGTAAAATAGGCAAGCATGGTGGCGGCTCTCGGGAGGCATACGTAGTATATGGCCAGCCGGATGACAGTAGATACCGAGGGTTGCTGTGTTCCTTACAAAGTCAAACCACCGCACCCCTAAAATTATTCTGAGACACCTACTCTCAAAACTCAGCTAACTGGGTACATATAATTGACGCAACTGATCAAAAATCAAAAGATATTAAGCTTTTAACTTCGCATCAATTCCAAATCTGTGTTTAATGTAATTTGTGAATTGTCCCCCAATTCATTAATTATTTGATTCGGCTGTAAAGTGGGGTAAGATGAAACCGATAAGGCAAGTACTAAGACTCCCCCCTCCAAAATCTCCGAAAAGTTTTTCCACTTTAGGGGAGAATTATATTATTATCATCAAATCCCTGAAACAATATTGTTTTCATCCCAGATTAATAATAATCGAATGGTTTTTCAATAAGGGTTATCAATACTTTTTTTATTTCAATTGGGTTCTTTCAGATTTTCTATTTTTTATTTCAAAAAATTGATTGAAAAATTACAATATCAAGGGAATTTTTTTTTTAATTTTTACGATGTCATATGAATTTTCTAGCGCGGTTTGAAATAGCGCTTTTTCAAATCGCTCGCAAAAAATCCTGCATTTGGCGCGCATGCGGTGTGATTCACATCAATATGGGCGCTCAGAATACGTAATGAATTTTCCCGCCTTTTATAATGGACGGGTCAATGACGTCAAGGCCAATTACGGGTGTTAAAAGTCACTCGTAATTTCGTGTTTTTAAAACATAAATTTATAAATGAAAACAACATTTTTGATCATTGTGTTTTAAAATGTAACCTAATTGAAAAAATATACATTAAATATTTATAACGTTTTCAAGGATATTCATGCTGTCGGGAACAACCCAATTATGTGTCAACATTAAAGATTTATTTAATTTAATGGTGTTTTTTCAAATAGAATATTTATACGTGATACGCACTTTAGACGGGACAGAAAACTGTACAGTCTGTCAAAACACACACTAAATATGTTTTTTTTTTGAGGGCGATGATTTTTAAATGAAATATCACACACAAAATCAGATCTGTTATAAAAAAAAAACAGGGAAGCAAAATAATCGTTTTTTTTCTACATGCCACAAAAAAATATTCCGATATTATTTCTCGTGAAAATATGCATGGTGAAACAAAACTCGATGTACAAGCGGAAAATCAGTGAATCTAAATCATCATATTTGGAGTCGTTTTCTGCAGTATTTATATTGTTCATTTGATCCATAGTTTTCGCGAAAATTAAGAACGATTTTTTTTAACAATCTTTTTTTAAAAATTAAAATGAAATCTATGCAATCTTATGATATTTGCACATATTTCCATTTGGCGATCTCTGGACTCAGAGACCGCGACGCTACCCATTCGGCCACCACCCGTTCAATTGTTATTGATTATCATGTATTTAGTCAAATTAATACTATCCGTACGATAAATTAGTGAAAAAATCATTGCTCTAATGTCAAATCCAGAGAAAAAAAATTATTAAAAAATCGAGGAATACGTTTGTATGGGAAGCGGCCGCTAGTCACGTGGTGGGGGACTGATCACACCCTGCCTTCATGGTGTAGTACCCTATGCACCATTAGTCCGATAAACTCCAAATCGAAACGTCTCAGTAAACCTACACAAAGTGAAACGCGAACATTTGTTAGTCACGCCAAAGTAACGCGAGAAATTTGATATTCCCTTCTCGCCTACCGCCCCCGGGGCCGGCCGGGGGGCGCGGAGGCGATCCTTCTCAAGTGAGACATCTGTGACGTATCGACCAGCGTCCCCCGCGCCCTCGCGCCCCCCTGAACACGAAAAATATCATTCCCAACTCCCCACTTGGGGGCGAATTGGACTCCATTGTCGTAAAATGTGCTCGAAGACGGATTTATAAGCTAAGAAAATATGATCAAACCTTTGTTTATGGAGAGAAAAATTCATAGGTACTTGTATTTGATCGTTCCATATCTTTCTCGGCCTGTATCGATCCCTATACACTCAAACGACAATGGTAAACTAGAGCGTAAGGACACTTTCGTATATAGGTACCTAATTTGCAGTGCCCTATTGCACATTGGATTGCATACGGACCTTAATGTAAAGTAGCATGTATCACCTAGTATATTATGCCGAATTCATAATTCCAGTCAAAATGAAGCATTTAATTCAATTTATGAGTTATTGAATTTTCTATTAGCGTGCCTAGTAATATAATTTTGAATTACACCTATCTTATCATCACACTTGTCCGAAGGAGTAAACAGAGAGGATAGAAGGCCACACCACTCAGTTCCTTAGCACACGTATCCCTTGCTTCCCCCACAATTCATACATATTGTTAATGCACGCACGTCGATTAATTGATTTTTGATTTGATGACTAATCAAGTATTTTTTTTGTACTTTAATGATAAATGCCATGTCTTTCTCGGCCTCCCTCTAACTCAAACGGTATTACAACATTCAGTTCCTGTTGACCCGCAGCGGGAATTGAACTCGCAACCTCATGCACTTTAGCCAAATGCATGCTGCTTCTTCTTCTTCTTTCGCCACGTTCGCACCTATGTGGAGCATGTGGACATTACTAGATCCCTCCAGGAGACCCTGTCACCAGCTAGCTCTCTCGCCTCCTCCCTCGTCAGGCCCGCATCCATCACCTCCGCCGAATACATTCGTAGGATGGTCATCGACGGGACGGCGGGATCCTGCAGGCGTAAAGAAGAGTCAGCTCGGGTTCAGGGTCTCCCGAGGCATCCGGAGTACATACCCAAGCCAGGTCCATCGCCGCATCTTCACGACTCCAGTTACTGAAGGTTGTTGCGTCCGTTCCCTAACTTCAGCGTTGGTTATGAAGTCAAACCACCTAATGCCTAGAAATCCTTCTCAGACACTTATTCTCTCAAAGCTCAACAAGCGAGCATTCTGAGCGTTTGTGAGGTGCCAGGATTCGCATCCATAAAGGAGCACCGGCACAATACAGGAATTAAGGAGTCGGCATTTTGTTTTGACCGAGTATAAACTAAACAACATTTTGAGAGTGTCCAAATACTTGTAGACATTGTTAGCCCCATATTATTATTAATTATTAGCCCGTAATGGGTGAAATCCAGTTTTTGTCTCTGCTAAAATGCTTAGCAATTTTCTCAATCGATGACAGGGTGTTCTGAATATTGGCAGATATGGATATCAAAAACTAGGTGAAATGGGGAATGTTGTAATACATCAAGTGGCCACTTAACCCAGCCAATGACAGGTCATAAGCCCTGTTAACGCCTAGATACCCATATTCCCTTCCAAACTTCTCGTCTCTGTTGAGATGTCAAATTGTGAGTATAAACTATGCTACAAGGCTCTAAAAAAATAACTGTAATAAATAATTGAAAATCTTTTTAGGCCGAGATCACACTCTGGAATAATATTTATAATAAAAGTTCCCCTAGTGGCCGCTAGGTGTCACCCTCGCAGTTAGTTCGGCCAGTCGCCACAGATGGCGCCATGTGTTGACCATCGATTGTTCCGTATTAAGACGCTTGGCGGGAAATTTAATTCTGCGTCGCATTTAGGGATAATCGCCCGAACGTTTTGTGAAATATTTCTGAGATTAGAGGGGGGCCGTTCATGCACAAGGTTTTTAGATAGAAATACATTGCAATATGTGGATAGCAGAAAGATTCTACATATAATCATAATAAGGTGTAATAAACTCAGACAATTGAGGCTAAAATTAATCATATCGATCTTCTAGAAGCAAAATTGGCAGTACACAACGGAGTTCTGGTACCAACCCTTACGTATGGTAGTGAAGCGTGGTATTGGAAAAAGAAGGATGAAAGTAGACTGAATGCTGTTGAAATGCGATCTATGTGTGGTGAGACTATGTATGATAGGTGTACAAATGTCCAAATTAGAGCAGAGTGCAAGGCTGAGATAAGCATTATCCACAAAATTAAGAAAGCCCTTTTACGATGGTTTGGTCATGTGGAGCGAGTGAGTGATGAAAGAACGGCTATAAAAAGTTTAAATGCAAATGTGCCTGGATTTAGAAGCCGCGGAAGGCCGAGAAAGACATGGCATGACCGTAGACCGTAGAAAGACATACATGAAGTACGTCAAGTGCTTGAAAGTGGACATGTGAAAAGTCGGAATAATCGGCGTATGTGCATGAGAAGATATATGAATGTAGAGGAAGCAAAGGAAGTATGTCAGGACACAGTGGTATGGCGTTCTATCCTCTCGGGAAATGGCGTGATGGTTAGTTAGTTAGTTAGTTAGGTGTAATTAACTTAGCCAATCGAGGCTTAGATTAATCATATCGACTTTCTTAATAGGATTAATTTCATAACACCACTAATTATCAATCTAAAGATTCCACCACTTGGGCCACTACATTAAAAGTGTGACGTAGATGTCTAGTGATGACGTAGATGCCTATTGATGACGTAGCGGGCAAGTAGGCGGCTCAGACACGGTAGCAAGTATGGAATGTAACGACAAAGGAACTAAGTACCTTATTTTTCAGTATTTTTAATGAACACAATTTTTTACAATTCATAATAAAACTTCTTCTACTACTATTACTACTTTCCCTTATCCTCAACCAATGGTGCATAGAGCACTGCATTGGAATACCAAGCACGGTGTATCTTGATCGTTTGAAGGTAAGATGATAAGTCTTACGCTTCAGAACCACACTCCAAGGTATGAACTCCAAGGTACTCCACATGAAATAATTCATATGAAAATCACATGTAAATAAATATTTCATGGGAATCGAACTCGCGACCTCATGCACGGTAGCAAAATGCTCTACCACCATGCTACAAGGCGGAACCACATGAAAACACAATTTTTTCTTCGACTACTACTGCTTCCCCTCATCCGCACACAATGGTGCATAGGGCACTGCATTGGTACACCAAATCCGGTGAATCTTTACATTTTTTTGCACGAATCGTCAGTCCAAGGTATCGCATTATCGCATGATTTTCATAAGCGTATATATTGAGCGCTTTTCCTCCAATACAGGATATTGGTTACAATCCTCTCTCTCGTATGTGCAGAGAGTACAATGTAATACACAGGGACAGCACTGAAGGTACAGATGGGACATCTTCGGAAGCTCCCTACATGGCTTCAAGAGAAGGTTGTCCGCCAGATATTTTCTTTTATATGTGTGTTATACACCGTTTCCCACGATGAGACCGCGAAACTCCAGAGGGTGATTATAACTTATTAACTCAATTCTAATTTCTTAAAAAAATGATTAAAATATGAATAAAAATTCACGCGTGTAATACCGTCCATTTTTGAACTGGCTAACACCACGTGACCTGCACCAATTTCAGATATGAAATTCGAATTTTGAATGTCCGCACAAGGCAAGGCGTTCGGTGACCAGAGCGGACCCCACTCTCTCCCCGCCCACCGCCACCCCGCCACCGCTAGCATTTCAAACAGAAGCCAGTATTACATAGTCGCTTTTTATTAATACTTTTTTAAATTAATTATTAAAAATGCCCGGATCAAAGAATTTTTTTCTCAGAATACCATGAACAATCACCCTCCGGAGTTTCGCGGTCTCATCGTGGGACACGGTGTATTTACTTAAGCATTGTGTGTATGTCACATTTTCATCAACATTATGTTTTGGTCATTCGATTAAGCACAATGTGAACAATTTTTAAGGGCAATTGGTCTACCTAGGTATATTTCTACCTTTTTTTGTATTATATTTAGTATCCTTTTGTCTGTTATTGTTCCGTAACAAAATTAAATTTAAATTGTATGATTGCATCTTTACCCCTTCGGGAAATGAACCCGAAACCTCATGCATGGTAAGTTCTACTACTACTGCTGATTTCCCTTATCCAACTGGTGCATAGGGCACTGCAGCAAGTCCAATGAATCTCCAAGGCGAGATGACCAGGCTTACGCCATGTTATTTGTTGTTTATAAATGATGACGTTGTTAATAATAGAGTTGTGCCACCTCACCAGAAGGTCTCCCCTAGATATAAGTTGCTGAGGGACGTCAGCTGCAACTGACAGACCCCCTTTTTACTAAATACTTGTCTTCTGTAGCGCATAACGTTACCCAGAAAAAGAGATGGTGTTTTTTTTAAATCAGATTTTTAAAATTATTTTATTTCATTTTAAATCCCTACAGAGATGAGGCAGAATTCTTTCGAATTCGGGAATATGGATATTCGAGCGTTTTACAGGGCTCATGACCTGTCATTGGCTGGGTTAAGTGGCCACTTTATGTACTACAACATTCCCCATTCCGCTTATTGGCGAATATCCACACCAGGAGCTCAATCACAGATAACTATCGACGTAGTTAAAAACGTGCTAACCACGTGCTAACGCTTACCATTTGACCGATCACAATGAACATACGTTCTTACCACGTTCATACCACGGTCGCGTTATTACAGATGAAAGGTACAATAAATATCGCGGCTAAACGTCAAACGTCAAATCAGGAAAGTCAACGCGCGTGTCGGATTGTTTATTATGTCGACTGCTTTTCTCAATATTTGGCTTGCCGATCGCCGGCTAAATGCAATACGGCACTCGAGAAATATTGAAAGAAGATATGTGCGAGATTCAACCAATCCTCTTGAAATGAGCGAAGTTGAATTTCGTACATTATTCAATCTCGGGAAATGGCTCGCGACTTGATGCGCTCGTTTTCTACGCATTTGAAGAGAAAAAAAGTGCGTAGAACGTCTTAAAAAAACTTAAATATTTTGAATTTCGACATTTAAAATTAGGTGTTGCCAAGCATCAGGTTAAAATGTGGCAATATTAAAAAATAATCCCGATCGATAACTTTTAACGCGTGTTCCATTGTGATCGCGAAAACGTTAAACATCCATAGTAAGAAATCGTTATCACGTCGGTTATTACCGCGTCGATAGTGATCTGTGATCGAGCTACAGGTAATTGATTTTGTATATATGTTACGAATCGAGAATCATCCACCAGCGCGTTAACAACTCCATCTATTGATATTGAAGTTAAGTATTAATTGGCAAGTTACTTCGTTTTTGTAATTAAGACTCTGACCGAGTTAAATTAATTACTAGTAATCGCCAGTCATAGTAATTATTTTGGTGTAGTTACGACAAATAATTTCGCCTCGTAGCATAGCAACATGAAACATTCATTTTCATATTATTAATATTTTTTGTGTGATACCTTGGACTGGCGCTTAAGCGCATGACTGATCATATTAAACTGACCATCACGCTAGGCAGAGAGGATAGAACGCCACACCACTTTGTCCTGGCACACTTCTCTTGCTTCCTCCACATTCATACATCTTCTCATGCACGCACGTCGATTATCCCGACTTCTAACATGTCCACATTCAAGCGCCTGTTTTACTTGATCATGCCATGTCCTTCTCGGCCTTCCTCGATTTCTACAACCAGGCACAGTCGCATTGTATATAACATTCGCCTGAGAGATCGCATCTCAACTGCATTCATTCATCAAAAATGAAGTAATTTGCTAATGAATACTTAACTCCTCGCGTCTTCACGACTCCAGTTATTGGAGGTTGTTGCGTCCGTTCCCGAACTTCAGCGTTGGTTATGAAGTTGTTGATGATTCATTTTACTAGGACTACTTATAAAGCGCCGTTTTTGTGAGAAATCACCTCAAAGGCGAAATTCATCATCATCACTTCAGCCCGTTGAGGTCCACTGCTGGACATAGGCCACCCCCTGCCGTCTCCCACTCTCTCCTCCACTGTCTTCCAGCAGACTTCCTGATGTCGTCCACCCATCTAATCCTTGAGGCCTCTGGTTCTCGGTCTCCACAACTCGTCCACCTGTCGTCCGCCATTCTGGCTATGTGACCGGCCCATTTCCACTTCAACCGAGCCATATCTAACTAACTACCATCTACGCACACCACTCCACATACGCCATTTCCAAAAAAAGGGGGATGTATATGAGGGTTAGGCCAGGGGGATAGATCGCCACACCCACACTCTGTTCCTGCAATACTTCTCTTGCTTCCTCCACATATCACACAATCTTCCCATGCACGCAAACGTCCGGTTATTCCGACTCTTACATGTCCACATTCAAGCGCTTGGTTTACTTGAACAGCGGCCACGTTCTTTCTCGGCCCTTCCTCGATTTTCTACAATCCAGGCTCAGTCGCATTAATATTTTTTATAGCTGTTCTTTCATCATCCATTCGCTCTACATGAATGACGGAATCTTCGTAAGAGACCTTTATTAATTTTGTTGTTAATGATTATCTCAGCCTTGCACTCTGCTCTAATTTGGACGTTTGTACAGCCTATCGTACTAATTTAGTCTTACCTCACATTCGCCTGAGAGATCGCAAATGAAAATATTAATCTACTGACGAGCAGTGCCCTATGCATCATTTGGTGCGAATAAGCGATGTAGTATAATTTCGAGATTTGAGAAAGCCCTCAATTTGTCTAAATCATATAATATTTTCCCCTCTTCAGCCAAGGAAGGAAAATGCCTCCGGCGCGCAAAGGGTCAACTAAAACGTATGCAGTTGACAGTTAACACTTTGAGCGCGGGGGGCACAAACGGACTTTGTTATTTATCGAATTTCCGGCACGTGCCGCTAGATGTCGCACGTGCACGCTCCTCCCATATTTGTATGAATGTGATGCGTGTTTTTTATTGTTTTTTTTTGTTTGCACGACATCTGGGTTTGAGTCCTGGCTAGATAATTGATTTAATGTCCGTATCTGCGGAATAATCCGGCGTTTTGATCTATTAAAAGGGGAGCTATTTAAATTGTTTTTGTGGGTGATTAGGGTTGAAGTTACTATGAAAGGTTGAGATTAATAATATTTATTGTTTTATTTATTTTATTTTTTTACATAGACATTTTTAGATGATTACACAGTAGGTAGGCTATTTCATTACCGCCAGATATGGCATCCAGACACAGTTCCCTAAAATGCACTAGATTTGTGTGAACAACGTCAATATTGTTAGTATACTTGTTAGCCAGTGCGTGTATTCTTCGTATCAGGTGAGTTAGCACTGTAATTGGTCGAATGATATAGATTGGCTACAGTAAAATAGTGCATTACTACGGGTAACTCGACCAGGCACTCTGTGTATACTAATTAAATTTGTTTGACAACAATCAAACCATAGATTTTAATACTTTGAACAGAAAGAGCAAATCATTTAATATTCTTCCTATTTTCTGAAAATGTTTGTATAATACAGCGCAAAATTTATAAAATAAAAAAAAAAGTTATTTTATTATGAAAAAATATTTATGTTTACAATGAGAATCTGAGGATTTAATTTAAAATTAATTTAAAGCGCAAATGATTTATAAAATAAAGGTTAACATCTTATCAAGGTAAGCGCCACGGATCGGTGCATGGAATTCCGGTTATACTCGATGATTGGCAAAAAAATATGCTCGCTTGTTGAGCACTTTAAACTTAGGCAAAAACAGAGTCCACCTCACAAAGATAGGCGTAGTGGTAGCGCGTACGCCCTTGGCACTGGCATACCGTCGATGACCATGATCGGGGTATTGGCGGGACGTGGGGATTAAGGCGATGAGCTGCCGACACGAGTCTCCTGAGGTCAACATGAGATAGAAGTATTTACATGTGATGAAAAGAAAACCTTGTGGTTGACAGTTTGTCACATGTGAACAAGAGCTTCAGATACTTAGGGTGTTCAAACTCATATAACTGAAGATGGCAGCACGCACAATACTTCTTTATCTCGAGATTAAAATTCGTCTTAGGTAATATAATTAAAAACACATGTACATAAAAAAAAAAAACCAAAATCCCACCAAGGCATTTTTGTTAGCCAGTTTAAAAAAGAATGGGTAAATCCCACCTGTGTTAGTTTAAACTAAACTATATTACCTGTAACTTGACCAGACTAGGGCAATTTTACGCATTCTGGGAATTTGTATGTGAGATTTTAAAAATACGCGTTTTTAATTGAGTCCGAAAATTGACTGGGGCTCTGCATGAGCGAGCCGAGACTCGGAGGCAGTTTGCGGTATCCATATGCCCCACACGGAGACGATGACTGTTCGGAAAAGGCGACGTGCAGATGACATATAGCGCTGCCAGGCACAGTCGCGATTATCCGCGCCGCTCCCTATTATCCGCCTATCTGCAGTTGACTACAAAAGCGTTTAAACCTCCCTTTCAAATATTCACAGGCGGTAGCAGGCGCAAGGACGCAAACGCCGTTTTTAATATTTACTTTTTTTAGTTTGGCTGGCGTACCAAACGTAAAAAAAACGTGTTTTGTCTTATGCGCACTTTAAAACTACAGTTGTTTGTTCAGAAAACTGTACAGTCTATCAAAAGACACGCTAAATATGGGTATTTATTAAGCGCGTTTATAAGTTATTATCGTACGTTTTCGCAAAGGAATTTGTATTATTATTATTATATTATTATTTGGATAATTTATTAAGCGCCATTTTTGTGAGAAATCACCTCAATGGCGCTGTACATTCGATATTCTTAATTAATTCCATTCCCAATTTATGAATAAAGGATCTGAGACAACGATTGTCAGAGAACTGATGCTAAATCTATACGTAGGTGTAGTACTGAACCCCAATTCGCTTTGCAGCTACAAAGCGCATGGACGGTTGGAATTTCAGCTTCACCCACGTACAAATTAAATTCAAACAATTTTACTATACAATACTAATTCTACTGATAGCAGACAGAGTCTAAAATCCAGGTCGTCTTGCAGCTACAGAGCGCATGGACTACTGGAATGCCAGCTTCCATCTGATATCAGTAATTGGGGTTAATGATTTTACGAATAAGTTTAGTAGTTTTGAAAACTTGGGGCAGGATTATAATGTAAATATGTTATTATTTGTTTTTTACGTTTTTAAACGTATACAAAAAAACTAAAATGCGCATTTTATACGGGACAGAAAACTGTACAGTTTCTTGTTCAGTAAACTGTGCAGTTTTTGGTCAGAAAACTGCGCAATTTCTTGTCCAGAAAACTGTACAGTCTGTCAAAAGGCACGCTAAATATGTGTATTTTAAAGCGCGATCGTAAGTTATTATCGTATGTTTGCACACAGGAAATTGTATATATCTAATAATGTATTGATTGATATGGCATTTATTTTGTAGAACTCCATGATATTTTATGTTAAAATCAAAAAAACGATTTTTTTGGTTCTACGTGATTTTATTACGTGATCTGTGGATTTTTACGAAAATCCACAGATGTTCCTCTCCCTATTCTTAACTGTAACTAATAAGCCAATATTGTATAAAATAAGAATGTAAATGTTTCAACGCCACAGTTTGATAATGCCCTTACAAGGCGAAACAATTGTCACTAACTTAATAAAATCACGTAGAACCAAAAAAAAATCGTTTTTTGATTATAACATAAAAAAAAAAAAAAAAATCTAATAATGTAAATATGTTATTTGATTTTTACGTTTTTAAAAACATTAAAATATACCAAAATCTACTTAAACGTTTACATAAAAAAACATTAACTGTCAGGTCAGCCAAACGTCGCGTCGGCCATTCAATATTCCATACAATTTTAGCTTTATACGGGACAGTTTACAAGATACTGTACAAGTTTCAGTCCCGTATAAAGTGGACTTCACACTTATCTCAATGAGATGTTATAGCTCTTCCAAGCTCAGGAATAAATACAATAGAGGAGAGCAAAAGTAGTAATTTTCTTCAAAAAAACTTTTGGTTGTCTGTAAAGTCGGTTTACAGACGAAAATTTTACGTGATAACATCTTAAGAAAACATTGATGAAAAATAGCATACTTTTATGAATTAAATTGAATTATTATTACTGAATTATCACTATTTTTTATAATAAAAAGCAGGAGTTAATTGAAAATTACATTTTTTTCCATAAATTACATTTTTTTCACTTTCACTTTGTAGCTTGTGTGCTGCTGCTGCTGTCTCCCTTCTACTCGGACGCATCGGCCGATGCAGTGGAAGATAGATAGATGCGTCACAAACCGAACGCTTAGGCCGATCATGGCTCTCTATCGCTTGTTCCGCGCTCTCGCTTGCGCACTCGGCTCAGGCGGGACGTGACAATGAGTCATGCTTTTTCATGTTTCACGTTATCGTGTCAAAAATACATTTTCATTCGATATTTGCGGAAATGGCGTTTGAGTGCTTCCCCTACGCGTGAGTGGGCGATGTTTGCTCTGTGCATACCGCCGAAGATGAAGATTGCGTATTGTTAGTAGAGTTAACTCGAGTACTGAATAGGATGGCGGCGGGGGATGGGGGGAGATTGGGGGCTGATAAAAACAACGCTTTATGCATTAGGGGTGGATGGGATGGTAGGCGTAACCCACAGAATACAAGAAAATCAACAGTTTAACTTTAACAGATAAATATCAGGATGGAATTTCTCGTTTGAGAGAGTTTTACATTTTCTAACTAACTAACTAACCATCACGCGAGAGAAAAGAACGCCACACCACTCTGTCCTGGCACACTTCTCTTGCTTCCTCCACATTCATACATCTTCTCATGCACGCACGTCGATTATTCCGACTTCTTACATGCCCACTTTCAAGCACTTGTTTTACTTGATCATGCCATGTCTTTCTCGGCCTTCCTCGGCCTCTACATCCAGGCACACTTGCATTTGAACTTCTTTTAGCCGTTCTTTCATCACTCATTCGATCTAAAAGCCCTTTCTTAATTTTGTGAATAATGCTTATCTCAGCCTTGCACTCTGCTCTAATTTGGACATTTGTACACCTATCATACATAGTCTTACCACACATAGATCGCATTTCAACAGCATTCAGTCTACTTTCATCCTTCTTTTTCCAACACCACCCTTCACTACCATACATAAGGGTATTAACAAAGGGCCATCCAAGTCCAAAACTACAGACGCACGAAAAAGTAGCTTGGTTTTCATAAAGTTAGTTTTATTATTGAACGGTTGGCGGCATATGAATCATTCTTACTATAAATACCATAACTATAACATAATCTACGTCATTTTTTTTTTTATAAATTATAATTATTTTCCCTCTTCTTCTTCCGGTATAAAGATACCAATATTTTGTGTATTCATTCTTTTTTTAACTATCTTGTTTACATTATCTGTCATTTTTTATTTCTACATGACTTTATCTTTCTCTTTTGCCACGTGCACACTGTATGACTTTCACAGTATACCCACTAACAGGCTATGCCTTGGTGGGATTTTTCTTATATATATATTTTTTTAATGTATATCATGTAACCAAAAATTTTTCTTTTGAAAATAAATTAAAAAAAAAAAAAAATTCGCTCTTTTGGGAATGTTCTACCTGTTCGGTTGGTAATTTTGACTTTTGATGACCTGTCAGAAGTTTTACTGTCAGATGTCATTTCTAGATTAGGTTTAAACTACTTCATAACAGTAAATAATTTGTAAAATATGTGTAGGTATATTTAAAAATGTATTGTGTGTCTTGAAGAACATCGTATGTACTACAGTTCTATCACATTTCATGCAATAAAATCGAATTATGAAAAATTGTTATTTTTTTTTATCTATCATATTTTTTGTGGCATACCTCCTTTTGCCTGGACACATTAGCCATACAATATAAACACCAAACAAACAGTTTAGTGGGTAAGAACATTTTGCTTATCGGCGGATCATTGTTCAAATTCTACTAAGAGGCCATGTAATTAGTTTAAACAGGAAGGGTGATGTTTGAATGTAGAGGAAGCGAATGAAGTGTGCCAGGACAGAGTGGTGTGGCGCTCTATCCTCTCTGCTTACTCCTAGTCTTGGTGATTATATCGGATACGTTTTGAATGCATTACAACGTTCGTAGCGCAGTGGAAACGTGTGACGTAGAAGTCTATTGATGACGTAGATATTTATACGAGTAGATGGGCAGCTAACACTCAGAAACAGTAGAACAATTAATTT
>JAGVSP010001966.1:0-97800 GCA_022494985.1 Micrasema minimum
CATTTTTTTAAAATCTTTATAATGAACCCTAATTTTAGTTTTATAAAAATTTTCTCTGTAATTAATAACAAAAAACAAACCCCTTATTATAATTCGATAAATATGGAAAACTTAACTGGTCCACTATAAATAGTGTTTATTATTAAAATTACGTTTACATAGGATTGTAAGTACTGTTTGTTTTCCGAAATAAATGAAAAAAAAAAAAAAAAAAATAAAAACAATTTGCAAAAAAAATCCTTAAAAAAATCAGTTTTGTAATCAATTTTCTCGGTAACTAAGAGTCAAATAAAAATCTACAAAATCGACTCCAAATATTATGTAGATTGACTGGTTTCCCGCTTGTTCATCGAGTTTTGTTACACTCTGTATAGCATAGATATATCACACATGAAATATTAATATGAAAATCACATGGCAAACTATACCTAGTGTTAAATTCTAGGGAGAAAATAGGAATACGACAGTATGGTGGAACGGCCGTAGGTCACATGACTGCCAATCCTCTTAATAACAACTATGAATCACATTTGTGTAAACAGACAATAGCGTTCTAAGTATTAGTTTTATTATTATTTAATACATGGTGTAACAAAACTCGACGTACAAGCGGGAAACCAGTGAATCTACATCATATTTAGAGTCGATTTTGTAGTATTTTTTATTTTTATTTAACCCATAGTTTAATGACGCCAGTAGCTCAAGCACAGATAACCATCGACGTGGTTAAAAGCGTGCTAAATCACGTGCTAACCGCTAACGATTTTGAGCGATCACAGTGACATTCGTTCGATACCGTGGTATCGATAGCCGAACATAACCGATCTGAGCCGAGCGGGGCCGATGCACGCTATAACGCGGCCCTTACGTCAAACGTCAAATCATCGCGCTTGTCTGATTTTTTATTGTTTCGACTGCTTTTCTCAATATTGGCTTGCCGAAAACCGGCTAAATTATAATAAAAGATTGAATGAAGATTTGTGCGAATAAGATATATCTCGGGAAAAGGCTCGCGACTAGTATGCGCTCGTTTAATAATCCCGATCGATATCTTTTAACGCGTGTTCCATTGTGATCGCGAAAACGTTAAACATCCACGGGTAAGAAATCGTTATCACGTCGCTTATTACCGAGTCGGTACTGATCTGTGATCGAGCAACAGACAAAGGTCTGCGACGTGGTGCAGCGAATTGCTTGGTTGAAGTGGAAATGGGCCGGTCACATAGCCAGAATGACGGACGACAGATGGACGAAACGCGTTCTGGTGTGGAGACCGAGGAACCAGAGGCCTCAAGGACGTCCACCGATGAGATGGGTGGACGACATCAGGAAGTCTGCTGGAAGACAGTGGACGGGGACGGCGCAGGATCGGGAGGAGTGGAGACGGCAGGGGGAGGCCTATGTCCAGCAGTGGACCTCAACGGGCTGAGATGATGATGATGATGAACAAAGTCACCTTGCACATTCGACTCCAAATATGATGTAGATTCACCAGTTTTCGGGTTGTACCTAGAGTCTTGATACACCATGCATATGTAGTTATTTGGCCATGTTCCTATTAATTGTGTTTTAATTAGTTTTGTCCTATGCGCTAGATACATTTTCTTATATCCTTTGCATTCATAACAGTCTCATTAAATCGACTAGTGTTTGTCTTGGCTAATTGTTTGATTGCTTACGACAATATTATTTCAATGCCGAATATACCGACATTATTCATAATAAATAAATTATTCAGAGACGTTTTCCGATGCCTAATCTATTGCTTAATGAATATTTTGATACTTTCCTAAACATTTCATAAAAAACTTTTGGTTGTCTGTAAAGTCGGTTTACGGACGATAATTTTACGTGATAACGTCATAAGAAAACATTGATGAAAAATAGCATACTTTTATTAATTGAATTGAATTATTATTACTGAATTATCATTATTTTGTATAATACAGGAGTTAATTGAAAATTACAATTTTTTCCATAAATTATTTTTTTTTTGTTTTTTCTTCTTGGGTGCTGCTGCTGTCTCCCTTCTACTTGAACGCATCGGCCGGTGGAGTGGAAGAGAGATAGATGCGTCACAAACCGAACGTTTAGGCCGATCGTGCCTCTCTATCGCTTGTTCCGTGCTCTCGCTTGCACACTCGGCTCAGGCGGAACGTGACAATAAGTCATGCTTTTTCGTGTGTGCAGCCGGCGTTCATCGATTTATTAGACGTTATCACGTCAAAAATAGGCATTACACAAAACTTTATGAGAAAATACGGCAAAAAGCAGTCTTAATTTGTCAAAAATGATCTGAAAATACCAATTTACATTTCTTTTTACGTAAAATCATATTCAGGGGGAAAATCACTGACTTGATTTTTCTTTATAATAATCTCGACGGCAAAGTTGACTCTACATTTTGTTTGGAGAGCTTGAATGTTCCTAGTTGGCGCTTTAACATAGAACATTTAACATTTACACATAGAACATTTAACATTTACACATAGAACATTTAACATTTACACATTGAACATTTAACATTTACACATTGAACATTTAACATTTACACATAGAACATTTAGCATTTACTCATATAACATTTTCTGTACCAACATTATGGCTTTTTTCTACTAATTATCACGTATGTTAAGACTCTACAACTCTCTAGTCCGCCTCGTAGCATAGTGGTAGTGCATTTAGTCGGCCAAGCCGATCATTGCTTTCGGTGGAGTTCGTGTGGCATCGGCAATGTTCGACAAGTTCGTGTCACTTAGTTTACAGCTAGGTCTCTCGCATTTGACGCGCGATCATGTCGGCACAGGTTTTTTTTTTTTTTTTTGCATTTTTTCTAGTGTTGTTTTTTTTTACACACCAAAGAAGAGTTCCCATTCCTAGATTATATAAAATAAAAACTATTAATATAAGTAGGTTACGATTTCATTTCAATCTCCCTATTTTTAAGCATAGAAATACAAATAAAGTAAACAGCCGACTAGTCGGTACATCTCTACTAAAAATCATTGTAGCTCATAAGTAAATTAAATAAAAATATATAACTTGGTTATCATGTTTGTCATAAAATGGAGAAAGATACATAATAACAATAAATTATTATTTATGTTTATTGTCCTACTTCCGGACTATAATTTGCAATATATTTATCGTTACTTTGACAATATTCTATTTTATTATGTCCGATGACAACTCTACTTAATTGCCTATTTTTATACTGAGATCATAATGACAGTAAAAATATTTATTTCTCTCAAAAATCCTTAAAAATTTCACCATCATAATATTCGCTCGCACATAAAAATATTACCTATGTGATACCTTAAGACTGGCACCGAGGCGTAAGACTGATCATCTTGCCGAACTTGGTGTGTCAATGCAGTGTCCTATGCACCATTGGGTGCGATAAGGGAGAGTAGTAGTAGTAGTAGAATTCTTAGGAACGATCTTTCAAAATGAGAAAAATTGCATTAAAATTACTTGTTTTTAATACATTACACGTAATTATATTGTGAAATACATCGAATGAAACATATTATTTGTAAATAAAAATTCATATTTTATTTTAAGTGCATTTTTTTTGGTATATTTAAATAATAATAAAAAATTAATAGAATAACCACAGAAAACCGTGGAGATTATTGCAGAAAATATTTAAACAATAGTTAAATGATTTTAGCAATAACGTTTTATTATTAAAATCAAGGGTTTTGATAAAAACACTATAAAAAGTACTTACCGTGAATAGTTTCAACTTTACACTATTTGTAGACAACTTTGCCTAGCCGAAATTTTTATTTAAACGGATAGTTATATTTAAATATAGTAGTGCAATAAATAATCTTCTACTACTACTATTACTACTTTCCCTTATCCGCACCCAATGGGCGCGTGTGACACTGAATTGGTACATAAGTGTAGTGAATCTTTATAATTTGTTACGTGAAGTCAAAATGATCAGTCTTACGCTTCAGCGCCAGTCCAAGGTATCACAAATTATCTCCAGTTGATAGTAAATCATAACGGTGAAAACACATTAAAACTTGTTTTTTTTTCATAGATCTGCTAATATTTCATGATTAGTTAGTCTTAGAATTAAATCGGATTTTCATGTGTGTATACACACAGGTAAGTAAGTGATTGCGCCTTCACGGAGAACCTCGTGCATTTTTCAGATTTTCTATTTTTTATTTAAAAAAATTGATTGAATAAATTACAATATCAAGGGAATCCATTTTTTTCAATTTTTTACGATGTCATATGAATTTTCTAGCGCGGTTTGAAATAGCGCTTTTTCAAATCGCTCGCAAAATCCTCCATTTGGCGCGCATGCGGTGTGACGTCACATCAATATGGGCCCTGACTTCGTAATGAATTTCCCGCCTTTTATAATGGACGGGTATGACGTCATTAGCCAATAACGGGCGTTAAAGTCACTCGTAATTTCGTGTTTTTAAAACATAAATTTATAAATAAAAACAACATTTTTGATCATTGTGTTTTATATCGTTGGAATTGTAAAAATATACTTTAAAAAAATATTTATAACGTTTTCAAGGATATTCATGCTATCGGGAACAACCCAATTGTCTTGTGTAAACGGAGAACCTCGTGCATCCTACTTTGTTTTTGGTTACTACTTTGCTCAGTTAAAATTAATATCGCTGGAACCAGAATACGTGATCAATTTAAGTAATGTTGTCCATTAAATTGTTTTCGAAAAGGTTATCAATCCAATAAGCAAAGGGTAGCTAGAATTAAAAATGAATAGTAGATAAATTTAGGTAATTACCAGCGCCAGCAACAATTTTTTTCTATAGTGCAAAGTTGTATTGGTATACAGTGAATACTCATTGTGTAACTAATTTAATAACAAAAAAAGGAAATGGGTTAATTAAAAAAAACATTGATTACATTTATAGATTACAACTACTACTCTCTCTTGTCCACGCACCCAATGGTGCATAGGGCACTGCATTGCTAGATCAAGTGTAGTGAATCTTGCTAAATTGTTTCTATGCAACCACATTGAGTAAGCGCCGCTAACTTGGTCCCATGCCAAATAATAGGGTAAAACATGTTAAAATCCAAAGTATCTCTTTCAGCTGCGTATAGAGGAAAAAATGACTACGGATTGGTTGTCACTACTAATGCAGTTTTTAGACCCATGCACCGTCAGAGGCGAATAAGGTAAAGGAGAATTTAGCTAAGTGCGTGTTACCAACGAAAAAAAAAATATCGTTTATAAAACGCTTGTAAGTAGGTACGCCTCTGAGTAGCAATTACAAATGGGATCCTACAAAGTTATCTTAAACTATCGATAAAAATAATCATTGATAAATCGACTGCTCCAAGGAAGAGGGCACTAACTTCGAATTGAATTTTTTTATTAGACAGATATAATTTTGTTATGCAATTTTTTTTTAATCTGTAAATTTGTATAAACAACATTTTGAGTGTGTCCAAATACTTGTACTTTCCTAGTAGGTGATGTAATTCGGTAAGAATCTCACATGCAATCATAAAGGTTTCTGCTAAAATGCTTAGCAATTTTCTCAATGTAATCACTATAATTAAATGTATAAAAAATAAGTACCTTCACTACATTTTTCTGTTTTATTCAATTTAAAAAAGGTAAATTTCCAGAGGGGCCTTGTGTAATTTTGTGTCTGAAAGGGGGCCACGGGTCAAATGAGTTTGGGAACCTATGGACTAGGTCCACCTCCTGCAGTTCTGAAGTACACTGCGGATCAGACGACTGCAGTGGACTCCAGGACACTGAGAACCTGGAAATAGGCAAGCATGGTTAATGCGAAACGTCCTCGCCGGATGACAGTAAATACCAAAGCTACAACTTCTAAAGAAGGATGAAAGTAGACTAAATGCTGATGAAATGCGATCTCTCAGGTAAAAGTGTAGTAAGACTATGTAAGGTGTACAAATGTCGAAATTAGAGCAGAGTGCAAGGCTGAGATAAGCATTATCGTCTCTGACAAAATTAAAAAAGGGCTTTTACGATGGTTTCGTCATGTGGAGCGAATGAGTGATGAAAGAACGGCTAAAAGAAGTTTAAATGCAGGGATGTAGAAGCCGAGGAAGGCCGAAAAAGGCATGGCATGACCAAGTACGACAAGTATTTGAAAGTGGACATGTGAAAAGTCGGAATAATCGGCGTATGTACATGAGGAGATGTATGAATGTAGAGGTAGCAAAGAAAGTATGTCAGGACAGAGTGGTATGGCGTTATCTCTGCCTACCCCTACGGGGAAATGGCGTGATGGTTAGTTAGTTTAGTGCACTAATGTTGAAATTAGAGCAGAATGCAAGGCTGAGAAAAGCATTATCGACAAAATTAAGAAAGGTCTTTTACATAATTCGGTCATGTAGAGCGAATGGATGATGAAAGAACGGCTAAAAAAAATATACGATGCGACTGTGCCTGGTGTAGAAGTCGAGGAAGGCCGAGAAAGACATGGCATGATCAAGTTAAACAAGTGCTTGAAAGTGGACATGTGAAAAGTCGGAATAATCGACGTGCATGCATGAGAAGATGTATGAATGTGGACGAAGCAAGAGAAGTATGCCAGGACAGAGTGGTGTGGCGTTCTATCCTCTCGTTAGTTAGAGAAATGCAGGTGATTTTTTTAAAAGTTCAAATAAAAAATGCGGTCTTCTTTTATGGTAGGTAAATGTAGATAACTATTTGTAATCGCCACCCTGAAGCCGTACCTGTGTTTTATGACTGGCATTTTATGACTAGAGTAGGTATGTACGAGTTAAGTACAATCGAGTTATGAATTCCGACGACGCCATTTGCTTACAGTCGTCTGTAGTGTCAAGTTGTCAATCAGTTGTTGTCAAATTACCGTCAAATTGACAAAATGGTGTCTCACAAGTTTGCTGTCATGTTCCTAGCCATGTTTTTGGCAGTGCAGGTAATCATTCTGTCCAATATTTATCAATGTATTATTTGTAATAACTAATATTAAATATTGAAATCTTTAAAAACAATTTATAATCGTAATAGTTTACAGAATTTTCATAATATTTTATTCTAAGTTATCATGGTGAATAATACAAATTTCTCGATGCAATTTACATTAATAATTTGGTACATATTTAGTCCTGTTGTTTAAAAAACATTTTTAAAGTTTTACGAATTACATTCAACAGAATTTTCATGATAAATTGTTAAAAAATTAACTTTAAACCTAATTTATGTGAAAAAAAAACAATTTTAATATCTGGTTAATTTTCTATTCATTCCATTTAATCGAATCTACACATTTTTTGAAATTCGGGACAAAAAAATATTTTGCATTTTTTCTCGAATAACCAACACTACAAAATATTCATGACAAATTATTCAAAGTCGAACGAATGTAGTGCCCTATGCACCATCAGGTGCGGATAAAAAATTAATTTTTAAAAACAGAAAAGCATCCAGCTATTTTTTTTTAAATATGAAAGTTTTATGCCTAAAAGTAGTATCACAAACCCGTTTAAATTATTGCCCGCCTCATAGCATAGTGGTAGCGCATTTGGCTACCGTGCCTGAGGTCGCGGGTTCGATTCCCGTAGGGGGTCAACACAAAATATTTATTTACATGAGATTTTCATATTAATATTTCACGTGTGATACCTTGGACTGGTACTGAAGCGTAAGACTGATCATCTTTCCTTCATGTAATAAAATGATCAAGATACACTGCATTTTGGTGTACCAATTCAGTGTCCTATGCACCATTGTGTGCGGATTAGGGAAAGTAGTAGAAGTAATATGTTAATCCACAGTGTTAACGTGGACTCAATAAACAGTGTGACATACGACTCAATACAAAAGTAACCTTTGTAATCAATAGAGAAGGTATATTATATAGGTATGTTAACATTGTAAAACTCTCATTTATATTCAAAATGGCATTTCCCGGGCATGATTCTCATTAACCCTATGAACTAAATCGATTGAAGTATTCACCTCCGCATTTCGATCACCAATGTATCTCTACAATATGTTGATATACATAACTAACTAACCATCTATCACGCAATTTCGACCAAACCATCGTAGAAGCCCTTTCTTCATTTTGTCGATAATGCTTATCTCAGCCTTGCAGTCTGCTCTAATTTCGACATCTGTGCACCTATCATGCATAGTCTTACCACACATAGATCGCATTTTAACAGCATTCAGTCTACTTTCATCCTTCTTTTTCCAACACCACGCTTCACTACCATACATAAGGGTTGGTACCAGAACTCCGTTGTGTACTGCCAATTTCGCTTCTTTCGATAAGTTCTTATTTGCCACTATCGATTTCAAGGCACCATTAAATATTGATATACATGGTGTAACAAAACTCATACTCTTACGCATCAGCAGCACTGAAATGAAACCCCCCCTAGACCCTTCCCTAGACAAGGGGTGGCCCTTTCCTAGACTGTTTTAAAGGCTATTAAGTCCTATTTTCTGACTTTTCCAGCTCTAACATGATCTACCGATATTTTCAACAAGCTAAACCGCGATTTTAAGATTGTCAGTGTGATAAAAATTCGGATGAATCTACGTGATGTACGCGAACGAAACGGAGGGTCCGACGCCTTGCAGGGCACCCGCTTGCACAGCGCGAGCTTAAACTGTGCAACCCACATTGAAAATACTGAGGCAAATGCTTCAGCACCAGTCCAAGGTATCACACATGAAATATTAATATGAAAATCACATGTAAACAAATATTTCATGTTTCCTACGGGAATAGAACCCGCGACCTCATGCACGGTAGCCACATGGTATCACTATGCTACGAGGCGGACAAAATAATGTTATCATCATCATCATCATACCATATCCGCTCCCTATGTGGAGCACATGGAATCCACAAACTGCCTCCAGGCAAAGCGATCGGCCGCCAGCTCCCGTGCATCCTCCCGAGTCAAGTCCACGTCCCGCAGCTCTGACGCAAACTGCCGACGAACTGTCAACAGTGGACGACCAGGACGCCGAGAACCTGATGCCTTGTAAAATAGGCAAGCATGGTGGCGGCTCTCGGGAGGCATGCGTAGTATATAATATTCTTCTAAGACACCTATTCTCAAAACTCAGAAGTCTGCTATCTTGGGCCCTGGTTAGGTGCCATTATTCGCAGCCGTAGAGGAGAACAGGTGTGACGCAGGAGTTATAAAGGCGGAATTTTGTTTTAACCGAGTAAACATCCGATCTCCAGACAGCTTTCATACTATTGAATGCGGCAAATAATGATAACCCATCTGTAAATATAATGATTACCTATTTGTATATAATAAATACCCATTTGTATATATCGTTTCAGCTCTCTGCCGCCTCTCCCAGGGAACGTCGGGACGCTCCAGCCTCGGCCCCAGCAGGTGATGACCAGCCGGATGCTATCAGCTCCATTCAGAACTTCCTCAAGGACAACATTCAAGTAAGTAAATGTACAAAGTTTACAACATTTTGAGTTTGTCCAAATACTAGACCTGTAAACAAAAGCTAGACTGTCTAGAGGCTAGACTGTCTAGAGGCTAGACTGTCTAGAGGCTAGAATGTCTAGAGGCTAGACTGTCTATAGGCTTTGAGTCGGGGATCCCCCTTTTGTCTCCGCTGTCGGAATCCTTTCCTTGGGTGACTTGTACTCGATTTTTTTTCAACCATGTCCTTTTATACACCTTTTTTCTTATGTTCTTTTGTATTGTTTTGAGCTTTTACGGCATATTTTGTTGACTATTAATTTGTATTCTTGTTTTGTATTGTTTTGCATTAATAAAGAAGAAAAAAAAGATAATTTCGATATGGAGACACTGAGGGATCGTGAGGGTGGCGGCATCATGATTTTCTTTTGACTTGATCGATGCTGTCGCCCTCTTGACTTAACTTCACTTGGAAACTTTGGCCCTGCAATTTGCTTATGCATTTGTAACAGCAAGAATTTAAAGTCCTGCATAAAATAGCGTTACTGACAGAGAGTCCCCAAGGACTCTATAACAGTCGCGGGTGGAGGTGGGACGATCCCTCAGTGTCTAGAGGCTAGACTGTCTAGAGGTTAGACTCAACCCATTACGGCCTTGAATTCAATAGGGCTTTCTAAACACTGGCTATCACTAACGTGATAATGAAAAAACACTGTTTTTCTTGGCATTACACTTCCTTTTTTACGAAATCACTCACTGGCTGCAAGACTATGGAACGGTTTACCACGCGATGTTCATCTTTCAAGATGCATGCGTTTAAATATTCAGATTTCCCAACACATACACCACACTCCACACACATACAACAACAAAACATACACACGACATAACATAACCACTTTGTATACTATTGTTTGCTCACTTCACGTCTTCAGAAATTTGTCTTGTACATTGTGTTGTCCACGTAATTGGTGTTATGTTGTATATGTTACCTCAAATTGAAAATTCTTAGTTCATTGTACCAAACATAGCACTGTGTGCACAACATTAAAATATAAGTAAATAAAATAAAATAAATAAATCCCCATTTGTCTTAAAGAAACGTCAGTAGCTCAAGCACAGATAACTATCGACGTAGTTAAAAGCGTGCTATTCACGTGCTAACGCTAACGATTTGACATATCTTTCAATACTGCGATCGCTGAGCCGAGCATCGACGATCTGAGCCGAGCGGAGCCGAACTACGCTATATCGCGTCCGTCCGTCAAACGTCAAATCATCGCGCTTGTCGGATTTTTTATTATGTCGACTGCTTTTCTCAATATTTGGCTTGCCGAAAACCGGCTAAATTATATTAAAGATTGAATGAAGATTTGTGCGAATAAGATATATCTCAGGAAATGGGTCGCGACTAGTATGCGCTCGTTTAATAATCCCGATCGATAACTTTTAACGCGTGTTCCATTGTGATCGCGAAAACGTTAAACATCCATGGGTAAGAAATCGTTATCACGTCGCTTATTACCGAGTCGGTACTGATCTGTGATCGAGCAACTGAGGGTCTGAGCATAACTACCTCTCCTCAAACTTTTAAAACCGTAATTTTATTTTTTTATTTATTAACATTTCACTCATATTTTCGTTTATAATCACTCAGTAGCGACCATGACAAAGGTCTGTCCTCTTTCATCCTCTTTTCTTATCTCTTTCCTTCCTTCCTCTATTCCATTTCCCGATGTCATATTTAAGTATATGTTAAACTCCACATAAACTTGTTAATAATGCAATGTTATCATAAACTTTCTCCCCACCAATACTCGGTACAATAAATGCTATCACTAAAATAACTAAGGGTTGGTTGGAACAGCTCAAAACCAATAAGTCTGCCCTTGTAATTGCAGTTTTAAATAAATAAATATATTTACACTTACAAGTATTGCGCGTTCTATATTAATGAAATAACTAACGTTTTTTGTCTTTAATAATTTATACTGATTAGGTTATCTGCAGTTCAAGATAATTTTTTAAATATTTTTTTTAATTTTTTAAATGCCCTCGTTTACGCTATGACCCAAAAATTATTTGGTGCAAATATTCGTAGTAATTATAATAATACCTGTATTATGCACATAATAATAATTAATACGGTCCCGCATAAGCAGTTATTTTTGTTTTTAAAGTTTGCCATTGAAAAAAAGAATATTGCTTTAAAAATATTCATTTCCTTCTTAAAATATTATGTACTTATAGAAATTTAATTAAAATAATCTGTTTTATAAACATATTATAATTTGTCTTTTTTTAAACAAAAACAACATGCGTTATAAAATTATCAAGTTACGCTGCGCTTGGTGTACTAATGCAGTGCCCTATGCACCATTGGGTGCGGAGAAGTGCTGTGTATCTTAATCATTTTACATGAAGGTAAGATGATCAGTCTTACGCTATAATTTATCACATTCATTTATTTTTTTTATTTATTTGTAAAATCGATTTACTTCCCTAGAAAATTATTTCATGTTGCAATATTAAATGTGATTTTTTTATCGAAGCTTTGTGCAATATATTCGGAGTAAGATAGATGATCAATCATTGACACCAAAAAATATTTTTTGATCCGATTTTTCGTTTAAATTTATCCAATTAATAGTTACCAATGCTTGATAACAGTGTTTATTGTTAACTTGTCGAGTTTAATGACATTTAATTTACATATCATGATGTTTTGTAAATATTTTATTAGTTCACAGATACACAAATACATATCACGATAATTTATTGGTAATTAGTAGTTTATTGAATATATTGGAAATGTAATAAAATTAGTCATTGATTGGAAATAAAAAGCGTGTGTAAATTAAAGTAAAGATATTATAATATTATATTTGCATGATATAATAATTTAACAGGGCACTGCCCTGACAGTTTGATCTATCATCACCATCATCGTACCATATCCGCTCCCTATGTGGAGCATATGGAATCCACAAACTGCCTCCAGGCCAAAGCGATCGGCCGCTAGCTCCCGTGCATCCTCCCAAGTCAAGTCCACGTCCCGCAGCTCTGACGCAAACTTCCGATGAATTGTCGACAGTGGACGACCATGTCGCCGAGAACCTGATGCCTTCGTGGCACCTAACCAGGGCGCAAGATAGCAGAATCCTGAGTTTTGAGAATAGGTGTCTTAGAAGAATTTTTCGTTGTGCGGTGGTTTGACTTTGTAAGGGACACAGATAAGGCAACGGACACAGCAACCCTTGGTATCTACTGTCATCCGGCGAAGACGTTTCGGCTGGCTAGGCCATATACTACGTATGCCTCCCGAGAGCCGCCACCATGCTTGCCTATTTTTTAAAGGCATCAGGTTCTCGGCGTCCTGGTCGTCCACTGTTGACAATTCGTCGGCAGTTTGCGTCAGAGCTGCGGGACGTGGACTTGACTTGGGAGGATGCACGGGAGCTGGCGGCCGATCGCTTGACCTGGAGGCAGTTTGTTAATTCCATTTGCTCCACATAGGGAGCAGATATGGTAACTTATGGTATTCCCTCAGGAAAAAAAACATAATGGACCGAATCAGGGTGCGTTAGCCAGTTTTAAGTGCCTCTCGGGGATATAATTTGTCTCGCAAAAAGTCAATGTAAACCTTCTTGAAAACTATTTCGTAAGAAAACATAGGTATATGAATACACGAAGATTTCTATTAATGATTTGTGAATGAAATCGTCTAGAAATAACAAGGGCATACACCTCGCGCCCATTCGATGTTTTCTGAAATGCATTAACCCTCTCCAAAATTCAATTATGATCGGAAATTTAGCCGCTGGGACGCGGACAGTCAAGTAAACGTTAGACGTGTTTCTATTTTCTATCCTCTCTGCTTCACCATAGGGGAAATGACGTTATGGTTAGACTGCAAGGCGAATGAAGAATGCATCGTAATCCTGAAATGCATTAACCCTCTCCAAAATTCAATTATGATCGGAAATTTAGCCGCTGGGACGCGGACAGTCAAGTAAACGTTAGACGTGTTTCTATTTTCTATCCTCTCTGCTTCACCATAGGGGAAATGACGTTATGGTTAGACTGCAAGGCGAATGAAGAATGCATCGTAAGCATGCATTTTCTTAGAATTATTTTTCTTTGTCATAAGAGGCATAAATATGATTGCCTAGAATCGTGACGCCAATTAGTTATCAACTACTAACTACATGATATGTAATATGTACTTGAAAAGTTGAAAAGAACAGTAATTATTAATTTACGAGTCAACATAATATGACAAAGATAATATTATAATGCCATTGTGAAATGTATTAAATAGACGTTGCTTGACAATTTTACCTTTAAAAATGTATTTTTAAATATTATTTTTACTTTATTCATCCACGAATGAAGTTCGTTTCCGATCGTTTAGCCCAGTGGATAGAGAAGCTGACTGGTGATCAGAAGGACCCAGGTTCAAATCCTGAAGCGTTTAGTTATTTATTTTTCAATAATGAATGTACATAGCAATTGTGATTTTTTCGTAATAAAATTGATCGATTCTGCACGTGGTGTTACAGGTGCCATGTGCACAATTTTTTTATTTATGGACAGCTAACAGACATACTATATTTCATTTTATATCTCTACAGAGATGAGGTAGATTATTTTCAAATTCAGGAATAACTTCAATATCAATGCATAGATGGAGCTTTCAACTCGCTGGTGGATGATTCTCGATTCGTAGCATATATACAAAATCAAAAATGTTACCTAGTGTGGATATTCACTAATAAGCGGAATGTGGAATGTTGTTGTACATGAAATGGCCACTTAACCCAGCCAATGACAGGCCAATGACAGCCCTGTAAACGCTCGAATATCCATATTCCTGAATTTGAAAAAATTCTACCTCATCTCTGTAGGGATATAAAATGATATATATGCCTACTCCCGTCTTGGGATAAAATCCAGATTTGTGTACAAGTATTTGAACACGCCCAAAATGTTATATACAATATTAATTACTAACAATAACGTCCAATTAGGTGGGGATAAGGAAGAGTATTAGAAGTCTTTAGTTATCTAACTAACGAGGATAGAGCGCCACACCACTCTGTCCTGGCTTACCTCTCTTACTTCCTCCGCATTCATACATCTTCCCATGCATGCACATGCCCACTTTCAAGCACTTTTTGTACTTGATCATGCCATGGATTTCTCAATGTTAACCAAATCTTTGCAATCTGATAATATTTACACATATTTCAATTTATTATAAAGTAATAAAATTTCAATGCAGCTTTGTTGAAATATTGTCTTTTGATAATGGAAATGCATTTATATTTGTACAAGAGTATTCAATAACATGTAGATTCTTTGAACAATATTGACTTTTAATCAGTAATGCTTTGTAATAATAAAGAAATGTTGTTTATCACTCAAAATGTTGTTTATAAAAATTAGCTGGTTAAAGTTATAAGCATAATAAATAGAAGAGTCAGGCGTTTCCTAGTAGGTGATATAATTCGGTAAGAATCTCACTTGCAATCATAAAGGTTTCTGCTAAAATGCTTAGCAATTTTCTCAATGGATGACAGAGAGTGTTCACATGTGAAGCGTCGTCGCGCTATTTCACTGTATATAAACAAGTTCTGATAATTGGCAGATATGGATATCAAATACTAGGTAAAATGGGGAATGTTGTAATACATCAAGGGTCCACTTAACCCAGCCAATGACGGGTCATAAGCACTGTAAACGCCTAGATATCCATATTACCTTCCAAACTTCTCGTCTCTGTTGAGATGTCAAATTGTAATGAAGAAATTATTTTGTTTTACAAAAATAATAAAAATCAAACTAATATCGTAGCAAAATGTCACGTAACCCTCTGCCGTGTCTCCTTACAATCGTAGTCCTTTATTTTCTGTATGAAATTTAGCACTAGAACGATGATTTTTTTCTTATAAACCTTGTCTTATGATCGTTTAGATTTATTTTAATATATTTTGTTATTATTAAAAAAATTCCCATTGTATTTTTTTTTTCTTTGATTTAGAAAACACTTTTCAATTACCTATGTGTAATGTACGCAATGTAAGGTCGCGGGTTCGATTCCTGCAGGGGTTCAACATGAAATATTTATTTACATGTGATTTTCATGATAATATTTCATGTGTGATACCTTGGACTGGTTCTGAAGCGTAACACTGATCATCTTACCTTCATGAAGAAAAAAAATATATCAAGATACACTACACTTGGTGTACCAATGCAGTGCCCTATGCACCATTGTGAATAAGGGAAAGTAGTAGTAGTAATGTAAAATATTGCTTTTTTTTTCCGTGCAGTAAAATCCAATATGAATAATCCTTCCAACCGTACAAGAGCTGTAAGCGTATTTACTAACGGATTAACGCATGGGTAGTAAAATAACCTGAAATATGTTTTTGAATATTTTTCATTCATTTTTTTTTCTTTGTTTTTTCAGTTGGATAAGGTGCTAGACAACCTGAAGGAATTCGGCGACAAAGTACAGTCAGGGACAAAAGAATTTGCCCAGCAGTTTCAAAAAAAGGCATCGCAACTGTTCAGTCCAACCTCCTCCGAGTCCAAGACAGCGGAATGAGGGACACAGACGCGAATACTTTAAATAATTAATTAATTTCACTATACATATTACAAGGATATAAAATTAAACTTATAAGCGTGAAGAATTGAAATCATGTTTAAAAATAAACTATTTTGTTATTATGTTTCGCTTTGTATTATTTTATATTTTAAGTGTGTTTAATTATTTACACTAGATTATAAATGTATGGAGTAATGAAATTCGAAGTGGTATTTGGTAGGCAGAGAGGATAGAACGCCATACCACTCTGTCCTGACATACTTCCTTTGCTTCCTCTACATTCATACATCTTCTCATGCACATACTTTTTTTATTTTATTTTATTTTGTTAGGAACAATAACAGACAAAAGGATAAAAATATAATACAAAAAAATATTTTCAAATATGCCTAGGTAGACCAATTGCCCTTTAAAATTGTTCACATCGTGCTTAATTGAGTGACATACACACAATGATTAAGTAAGATACGCCGATTATTCCCACTTTTCACATGACCACTTTCAAGTACTTGACGTACTTGGTCATGCCATGTCTTTCTCGGCCTTCCGCGGCTTCTACATCCAGGCACACTTGCATTTAAACTTCTTTTAGCCGTTCTTTCGTCACTTATTCGCTCCACATGACCAAACCATCGTAAAAGCCCTTCATTAATTTTGCCGATAATGCTTATCTCAGCCTTGCACTCTGCTCTAATTTGGACATTTGTACACCTATCATACATAGTCTTACCACACATAGATCGCATTTCAACAGCATTTAGTCTACTTTCATCCTTCTTTTTCCAACACCACGCTTCACTACCATACATAAGGGTTGGTATCAGAACTGCGTTGTGTACTGCCATCTCAAAGGCGCAGGAGAAACCATCTCTAAGGCGCAGGAGAATTTTTTTATTTTAACCAGAGACCTGTTGATTTTTCAACGGTTTTAACATATTAACCAGTCGTAAATTTATAAGTATTTTTTAATCTAAAAAATAATTAATATTTCATATTATCTCGTATGTAGCAAAATTCAACAATCACCGTCTACCGTTATGGCTCATGTAATGGTCTTAGTAAAGATGGAGGATGCTGTTTTTGATTCTTATGGACCCTAAAATGTACGTACAATGACCGTTGGAGAGAATTAACGACAGTCATGTCTGAAACTTATCGATCGAAAGGAATGGGTTAGTATTGTGAATTAAATTTATATAATAGCCGCACTGCGAATTTTTCAGCATTTTGCGTAAACGCCCTGGTAAGTATAAAATGAAACTGACGGATCGGAATGTGTGTAATATGACTTTTTAATCTGAGCTTGAAAAAAAAAAAAAATTTTTTCCTCACAATAGTTTTCATAAGTTTGGTAGATTAAGTGAAATTTCTCAAATTCTTATTAAAAAAGCGTTTAGTTGGTTTTCTGATAGTATTAATTTGACTTAATACACATGATATTTGATAATAATTTGCAAAAAAAAATCGAAAAAAAAATCAACTTCGTACTGAATTTTCTCGAAAACTAAGGGTCAAATAAATAAAAAAAATTCACAAAATCGACCCCAAATATAACGTAGATTCACTGGTTTCCCGCTTGTACATCGAGTTTTGTTACACCCATTATTTCTCACTACCAGTACCTAATTGGTTCCTGTATATGCCTTGATTTGAGAGAAGTGATTTTGTGTATGCCAGACTTTTAGTGCTGTAAACACCACTGTCAGCTCAAGCACAGATAACTATCGACGTAGTTATAAAACGTTGCTAATCGTGTAACGCTAATCGATTTGAGCGATCACATATGACATACCGTTCAATACCGCGATCGCTGAGCCGAGAATTGACGATCTGAGCCGAGCGGCAGCCGAATCTACGCTATAATCGGGCTTACGTCAAACGTCAAATCATCGCGCTTGTCTGATTTTTAATTATGTCGGACTGCTTTTCTCAATATTTTGCTTGCCTAAAACCGGCTAAATTATAATAAAGATTGATTTATGAATATATGTGCGAATAAGATATATCTCGGGAAATGGCTCGCGACTAGTATGCGCTCGTTTAATAATCCCGATCGATAACTTTCTAACGCTGTTATCGTGTTCCATTGGTGATCGCGAAAAACGATTAAACATCCATGGGTAAGAAATCGTTATCACGTCGCTTATTACCGAGTTGATAGTGATCTGTGATCGAGCAACTGAGATGTCTCGGTATCGGCACACTGGCTGGCGATGGCGCGGCTTATTTCCCGCAGTCCATTGTTCGTTATTACAGTGTTGATATGCAGGAGCTATTAAATGCTTCTGAATTCATGGCAGCTTGATAGAATCAATAATCGAATAATAAATCTAATAGTTCTCACGTGTCACGCAATTAAGTGTCAATGATTGCAATCAGTCGACTGATGCGGAGTCAATCCTTCAGTAGAACATTCACAATCGCTATTTAATCAGCACATACTTGGCACAGTATGTACCTTATCGTTTTATTGTTTACGTTTTTATGACCAGGGGTGTAGTCAGACATAGATTATAAAAAAATAAATTTAAAGATACACATTGTTGTTAATAATAGGGAATGTCCCTTAAATTTTTTAATGGGAAGTTAATAGTAATGTATATTTTAAAAAAAATTTCATTCAGTGAAAAATTAAATTAAAAAAATAAAATTCAAAAGAGTCTTCGGTATAAAAATATATTAAAAAAGACGCTTATAAAAATACTGTATTGACATGGCAAACGGGTTTTGCTTGTAAAGCAAAAGCTTCTTTTTTTGAAAGCTTCGATTTAATAGTACCCGGTCTCCTAAGCGCACAATAGGATTTTCGTCACTGATTTTTTTCTTCGTACAAAAAGTTTTGTTATGTATGGGCAGATTAAGTAAAAATTCCTTCCAATTCTTATTAAAAACGCGTCGTTTTTTTTAATTTGCTTTCGTTATGGAAAACCATCTATAATACTCATTTGCCAGACGCAAGCGTCCCACTGACCTACCCTTTTTTTTTTATCATCTCTCACTTTCATCTTTCTTTCCACAATTTAGTTTCTTTTCGTTTCGTTGTGGACTTGACTTGGGAGGATGCGCGGAGTGCTGGCGGCCGATAGCTTGGCCTGTATGCACAGTTTGTGGATTCCATATGCTCAACCTAGGGGAGCGGGATATGGTATATATGGAATAATGAAATGAATTATGCAACCAGTATTAATTTGAGTTAAAATACATGATATTTGATATAAACAATTTGCAAAAATAATCCGAGTAAAAAATCGACATCGTACTCAATTTTCTCGGAGAAACTAAGGGTCATATATTTTCTTCAAAATTATTTTCCTTCTACAAAATAACTCCAAATATAGTGTAGATTCACTGGTTGTCCCTGCTTGTACATCGAGTTGTTGGTACAACCTGTATAGTTGATGCGTAGAACCAGAGAAGTGAGAATTGGAGAATGGAGCAACAAATAATTTTTCGATATAGCTAAATTAAATATCGTAGAAAACAAAAACAATGTAAGATGGAAAAATTAAACAATTAATTTCAGAGATACTAGCTGATGTTTAGGCCCTGTATAATGAATATCTCAGTTTGACAGTTGACTTCTGATGACTGTCAACATTGAAAAGCACGCGGCCGTCACAATGTCAAATGCACTTCCTGTCACGGGGGATCCAAACACTTTGTGTTATTATTTGAATATGTAAACATTGGTGGCCTGTTTTGTACACTAAATCTAAGTGATGGAAACCAGCAATGTAAATTAATGCATTAGGTTATGTAAACACTAGACAAGCTATTTCAAAGAGAGCTGTCATACTTTTATGTTCCCATTTGTATTTTTGCTGTGCAATAAACGACTTCGACTTATTGAATCAATGGCATTCTGGCCCGTTCACTTACGTATGGCTGCGGAAACAATGACTCTGACCAAGCAAACTCCTCCCAAAAGTTGCAAAATTGCACAGTAAGAGCATGGAGTTGATTATGCTTGAATAACATTAAGGATACCGAAATAAGGAACGATTGGATCCGACGCCAGACAAGGTCTACGACGTGTTGAGCTGCGAATTGCTTGGTTGAAGTGGATATGGGCCGGTCACATAGCCAGATACGACGGACGTAGCAAATGGGAGACGAAACGCGATCTCGGTTGTGGTGACCGAGACGAAAACCAGTGGGCCTCATAGGTCGTCCACCCGATGAGATGGACGTGTGGACGACATCAGGAAGTCTGCTGCGGAAGGCAGTGGATGGGGACGGAGCAGAGATCGGGTGGCGTGGAGACGGGCAGAGGTGAGGCCTCATGTCACTAGCAGTGGACATCATACGGGCTGAGATGATGAGTGCAATATAAAGACAACTATAATTCTATCTTCCCACTATCTAATGGCATTTGAATTCATTCTGTTTCCATCTATAACAAGGTTAAGGATGTAGTCAATATTGACTCAATCTTCCGATTGACTAGGACTGACAAGAACGGAAGAAAATAGGGCCAATCTATCGTCAAAATAACATCACTTGGTTATTCTTCCTAGGATGATCTAAGAATTAATAATAAATACAATTCCTAAAATCAGGAAAGATTGGTGCGCTCGGTAGCACAGTGGTAGCGCGTATTTGGCTACGTGCATGAATGGTTCGGGGTTTGATTCCACGCTAGGTCTAACATGAGTAATATTTATTTACATGTGATTTTCATATTTATATTTCATGTGTGTTTACTTTGGACTGGTACCTGAGCGTATGGTCTGATCAATCTTACCTTCATGTAACTGAAATGATCAAGATATCACTGCAACTTAGGTGTACCGACGCAGTCGCCCTTATCGCAATTATTATAGTCGTTACAATTTGACATCTCAACAGAGACGAGAAGTTTGGAAGGGATTATGGATAATTAGGCGTTTACAGGGCCTATAGCCTGTCATTGGCAGGGTTAAGTAGCCACTTGATGTATTACAACATTCTCCATTTCACTTAGTGTTTGATATCCATATCAGCCAATATACAGCAAAATTGCGCGACGCTTCACAAGTGAACACTCTCTGTCATCCATGGAGAAAATTGCTACAGTTTTTGTCTACAAGTATTTGGACACACTCAAAATGTTGTTTATTATACTCGTGGTTAGCACGTTTGACTAGACGCATAAGGGCCCGGGTTCGATTGCGGATGAAGTCAATATAGTTCATAGATCTGTCGCAGTAATGACAATGACACAAGAAGGGGAGTGTGCTTTCTGTCACGTGACCCCATGGCCGTTCCTCCATACCAACGTAGTTCTTTATTTTCTCTCTGGAATTAAGCCCTAATGCCAATGACGTTCATTTTACATAGATAAGCTATTTTCATCCGTTCCTTGTCATCTCCTAGTCCTAGGAAGATTGTCTCAACTTGCCAAAGCGGAAAATTTATAATAGAGTTCTTCCCGATAACACGAATATTCTTAAAAACGTTATAAATATTTAAAGTATATTTTTACAACTCCACCGATATAAAACACAATGATCAAAAATGTTGTTTTCATTTATAAATTAATGTTTTAAAAACATGAAAATTCGAATGACTTTTTAACGCCCGTTATTGGCTAATGACGTCATATCCGTCTACCGTGGAAGGCGGGAAATTCATTCCGTAGTGAGCGCCTACATTGCTGTGACGTCACACCGCATGCGCGCTTTATGGAGGATTTTGCGAGCGATTTGTAAAAGCGCTATTTCAAACCGCGCTAAAAAATTCATATGACATCGTAAAAATTTAAAAAAATTCCCTTGATTTTGTAATTTTTCAATCGTTTTTTTTTAAATAAAAAATCGGAAAGAACCCAATTATGTTAAGTGCAGATGAAGAAGGAAACTGATTGAATGATTGTTTGAATTTAGATAATGTTTTTTTTGTTCTTTGCAGCCTTCCGCTGGGATGCCAGTGGGCGAACCAGCACAAGGAGATAAGCCACCTGGGAACGATTTTGCTAAGGAAGCTGCTGACGCCCTGGACTCCACCCTTCTCTTCTTGAAAACGGGATTTGAGAGTTTTATCCACGACAGTACAAAGGTTCTTGAATCAAACTTTATATCAAACGAACGGGTGGTGGCTCAGTGGTAGCGTCGCGGACTCCGAGTCCAGAGATCGTCGGTTTGAATCCCCACTTCGACACGACTCGATTCCTATTTTTAAGCACAAGCCGCTTAGGCTTTATTGAAAATGGTATTTACAAATTGATTTTTTTTTTTTTTTTTTTTATTTATTTAATATTGATTTATTTATACATTATCGAATCTAATTTACAAAGCTTAATATCACAATAATTATACAATATAACCATAACGCTTTACCTCACCAATAAAAAAGACAAGCTCTTGTGCTTGGTGAGGGAGGTTACGCTAAAATAATACATAATATAAGTTGTATGCTTAAATATACATAATATAAGTAGTAATCATAGTAAGGTAAAAAACGTGCAAATATCATAAGATTTCTTTTACAAAAAAAAAAATCAAGCTTCCAACAATAATTTCAGAGAAGCGAGATTCCATAAATTCTTTATTTTTTTTTATTGAATTTTTCTCTTTTTTTACATTTTTTAACATAAATAATAATAATAATACATTTATATAAAAAATTTAAAAAATTTAATACAAGTTAAGATAAACAATTTGAGAAAAATCCACACTCACTCACTACGTCATCAATAGGCGTCTACGTCACAGGTTTCGTGTATTGGCCTAAGTGCTGGAGTGATGTTATGAAATGAACCCTAGGAAGCGTATATTTTTAGAAAAATTGTATGGAAACTCCTCTTCTAGTGATTTCTTGTTCGAAGCTATTAAGAGTAAGAGCGGTGATGTGAACCACGGCCGTTTCTCTCTGGAATCTATCACTATACTACTACTTTCCCCTATGATGCATCGGGCAC
The DNA here is from genome assembly GCA_022494985.1 of Micrasema minimum. Taxonomy (NCBI): domain Eukaryota; kingdom Metazoa; phylum Arthropoda; class Insecta; order Trichoptera; family Brachycentridae; genus Micrasema; species Micrasema minimum. The sequence continues at coordinate 22,938 of JAGVSP010001966.1, forward strand.
TGCATCGGTACACCAAGTGCAGAGTATCTTGATAATTTTTTTACATGGAGGTAAGATGATCAGTCATACGCTTCAGTACCAGTCCAATGTGAATGAAATGTAAATGTGAAAATCACATGTAAATAAATATTTCATATTGACCCCCACGGGAATCGAACCCGCGACCCCATGCACGATAGCCAAATGCGCCACCACTAACATTATTTATATCGCTTGGTAAATTTTAAACACATTGGCGCACCAAGTTCAGTGAATCTTGATCATTTGTTAGGCACATGAAGGCAAGATGATCAGTGTTACGCTTCACCACTTGTACATTTTTACGTGTTACACATACTAGTACATTTTATTTCATTGTGTTTACGACCGTAAACAGTTTATTATTTAAGTAAAAACAATGTTTATCAAATTGACCTTTGATTAGCGAAAAAACTATTAGGCCAATAGTGATACCTACTCACGTTTACTTCTTTATCTCAAACTTCTGAGAAACAAAGCTGTTGTTTTTTTAGTTTTAACCTAGCAAACATACAAACAGAGGTAAGCCAACGGACGCAGCAACCCTTGGTATCTACTGTCATCCACCGAAGGCGTTTCGGCTGGCTAGGCCATATACTACGTATGGCTCCCGAGAGCCGCCACCATGCTTGCCTATCAGACTAATATTTCTATCAGACTAACGCAAAACAATGTTGCGTTTTTCTGCCCCTGTGGCATGCGAGCATTGATTTATAATACACTTAGATCTGCCTTGCAGAGTAAATTATTTAGAAAAAGTAATGACACGAAGATTCCGCACCTCAATACACTTACACGGGTAGACCTATCAGAGCCCTTCGACTGCCGGCAAGCATCCGCCCACACACCGCAAAAGGTATGGGCTATATATAGGGTTACCGTAACAGTATACAATACTAACCCGTTCCTTACGAGGAGCGTTCATGAATTTTACCATGCATCTGAAATGACTTTTTTTTTCTTGTGGTCGGGCTGTTGGCTTTTATTTAAGAAAGAAAACTTTCTTTTGAATAATAATTATTTTAGTCTATGTAAACAAATATAAATAAACACTTACATGTGGAAAGTTACACCATCTTTTTTGTTAATTTTTATCCGTACGGTTTTTATACGGTTTCACTACACAGGAAGGCATTTCGGAATGTTTTCTGAACGTCCGACTCGGCCGGCGGCTAAAGAAATACTGAATACGCGTCTGGCGGAGTTGGAGGTTTTGGCGGAGTTGAAGTGTCATTTTTTGGGTTCAGTTCAAATTTAAGTGTATTAATAAATCAATGCATGCGAGTCAAAGAGATTAAGGATATTTAAGGTTAGTTGGGCTCTAAACTGATCAATTTGAATTATTTTCAGCTCTCAAACATGTTCTCCAACCTGACTGATAACATCATCAAACTGGCACCAGAGGGAGAGACCAGCAACGTAGAGGACTCGCAGATAAGGCTGCATAACCTGGCTGCACGAAACCAACAGGACCTTCTCAGGAGGCCTCTTCAAAATGGATGACTGAAGAAAAAAATCTAGAATCTAATACCGTTAGCAGATGATGCCAAATAAGGAGAAACACATCCAAACATATAGCATCATGAATTCTAAACTGGACTGTTTAAAAAATGTATACTGTTTAAATCACAAAAGTGTGATTTTATTTCGATATTGTTTAATTGAAACTGGATTTATTTAAAATTTAATATCTCGTCAGGATCGTGTTTCTTTACACAGGACACTGAGGGATCGATCCCCACCTCCACCCGCGACTGTTATAGAGTCCTTGGGGACTCTCTGTCAGTCACGCTATTTTATGCAGGACTTTTTGCTGTTGCAAATGCATAAGCAAATTGCAGGGCCAAAGTTTCCAAGTGAAGTTAAGTCAAGAGGGCGACAGCATCGATCAAGTCAAAAGAAAATCATGATGCCGCCACCCTCACGATCCCTCAGTGTCTCCATATCGAGATTCTCTTTTTTTTCTTTATTAATGTACATTAATTTTACACAGGACAGAAAACAGTACAGTTTTGGGTTCCTAAGGGCTAAGGTAGTTTACCTAAGGGTTCATTTGTTCAAGTAAAAGCTGGAATTACACACATAATTGAATATGTATTATAGATGTTTGTTGTGCAGTTTGCAAACTGTCCCGTATAACGCTAAAACTGTACGGAACGTCATTTGTTTAAGTAGATATTGATATATTGAACGCTTTTAAAAACGTAAAAAACAAATAACATATTGACATTATTAGCTATATGAACGATTTCCTGTGTGTAAACATACGATAATAACACGATTTAAATCTCAATCGGATAAGATACCGACTAAGCTAATGAAAATCCGTTTTAATTGTGTAATTTGTTTTTTGACGTGATAACGTCTAATAAATCGATGAACGCCGGCTGCACACATGAAAAAACATGACTCATTCTCACGTTCTGAGAATGAGTCATGTTTTTGCCGCCTGAGCCGGGCATACTTCACAAAGCGTGGTAATTTTTATATGAGGACTAGTCTATTGTAAATCCATTATATAATAGGTTATGAAATTAAGTAAGTTAAGATAGGTTGGGTTTAATAAAAATAATTTAAATCAAATAGCTATTTAAAAGCAATATCCTTTATAATAGGTTATGAAAAATTTATACAGTAGGTTAAGATTTTTTAAATCCCAACCAATTACAGCTTTGCCCATTTCTATGCTGTACCTCTATAATCGAGAGTAAAAAACTTTTGTGGAAATTTGACGACGGCTCTACCACGCTTTGTGAAGTATCCCCCCTGAGCCGAGTGTGCAAGCGAGAGCGCGGAACGAGCGATAGAGAGGCACGATCGGCCTAAAACGTTCGGGTTTGTGACGCATCTATCTCTCTTCCTCTCCATCGACCGATGCGTCCGAGTAGAAGGGAGACAGCAGCAGCGCACGAGCTACAAAGTGAAAGCGAAATTGACGAGTGCAAAAAAATGATAATTTATGGAAAAAAATTGAAATTTTCATGTAACTCCTGCTTTTTATTGTACAAAAAAATGATAATTCAGTAATAATAATTCATTTCAATTCATAAAAGTATGCTATTTTTCATCTATGTTTTCTTATGACGTTATCACGTAAAATTATCGTCCGTAAACCGACTTTACAGACAACCAAAGGTTTTTTTCTGAAATCAACAAAATACGTTTTGGTGTGTTGCTCCTAAAATGCAATGGAGATCAAAAGCAAAAGTCAAAACTTTGTAGAGAAAGAAAGTGACATCTTACATGGCCGCGGACGAGGCTGGAGAGCTGGTTTAAGCTGTTATTTTACAAACGGTGTATGGTTCTGCAATTATTCCTACCTAAAGCCTGCACTCGTAAAGTTAATTTCAAAGTTCAATTCATTCCCTTCTGATTTGAATTTATTTCTGGTAGGCAGAGACCTGTTAAGTTAACACTAGAGAAGCTATTTAAAAAAAAGCTGTCAAAATATTATGTTCCATTTGTATTTTGAAGTGAAAAAAGGCAACTATATCTATCTTGAGAATCTATCTAATACATTTTAATCATTCTGTTTCCCTCTAACAAGTTAGGAACAGAAGAAAATAGCCAATCTATGTAAAATAAACACCATTTATGGGTATCATCATCATAAACTCAACGCTCCAAAAAATTGTGTAAATTTTGTTATGTAATTTTGTGAAATGTGTCTTAAAAAATAGTTGTTAGGTCTATTGTGTCTGTTTTTTATGTTTATAATAATTGATTATTTATCATTATGAATAGTATTATTACCACACCTAAAACTATCGACTATTTCCGTATTAAATAAAATTTTAACAGTTAATTTTTTTTCTCCTAATTTCTAAATCCCTTATAGAATTTCATATTCTTTGTTGTCTGCCAATTATCAGCACCTGTATATATACAGTGAAATGGCGCGACGCTTCACATGCGAAAACCCATACAATCTCTCCCTGATTCACCCACCCAATGGTGCATTAGCGGCACTGTATTACAAACAATAAATGATCATATATTCAGATATTAGATGATGTCCCAACAGGAGACAGAGAAGCTCTGGGAAACGAATGTGGATTTATCTAGGCGTTTTACAGGGCTTGTGACCTGTCAAGCTTGGGTACTGGGATTAAGTGGCCACTTGATGTATTAAACATTTCCCCATCCAGCCCCATATCTGATTATCCATATTTGTCATAATTTTTGAAAATTGTCTATACATTTGAACTCGCGTTCGTAATATCACAGTACAAATGACATTTCTCACTGGTGACATCTGTTCGAGATGCTGAAGATTGTTTAACATTTTTTTGGCAATCAATGTTTATTGGTGTAGGTAGGCTCATCCGCAGAAGACGCTGATGCCGGTTGTCTCCCCAATTTATTTGCTATATATTTTAACCATCTAAATAAAATCCGTAACGGCCCTCGAACGGATTAATATCGAGTACATTCCACAAATCGTCAAATTTTGAGTTTTATGGACGGATTTCGTCTGTATTTAGTAAAACAAGTCCTTTAATTCTACACAAAACAATAAAATTTTTTTGCTTAAAATATAAGGGCTTTTTTTGGGGCGTAATTTGTAAAATCTACAACCAAAGCATTAATGAAACGAATATACTGTTCAAAGCTCCTCCTGTAAAATCGCAGTTTTTGTGGGTTACGATTTTATACGTAGGAGGCGCCGAAATCCTTTTAACAACATTTTGAATGTGTACAAATTACTGGATTAGTTTAAAAAATTGTCATACATGGTTATCAAATGATGGAAGCGCTAGGAGAATGGGGAATGTAGTGGCCACTTAAACTAACATATTTATATGACATGTCATAAATGCCCCTGTAAACGCCTAGACAAAATATTGACATTCGTTTCCAGAGAATTCTCTGTATCTGTTAGGATTTCAATAATATCTGATATTAGCCCCTGCAGGGTATAATCCATGAAAATTGTCTACAAGTATGGACAATTAATACTTTGATCAGATATCTAAATTATTTCAAGGCCGAATGTATCGAATAGTGTGCATACAATTTGGGTTCTAAAGTTTAATGTTTTAATGCAATGTTTATTTGATGCTGGATTAACATTTTTTATGTATATTATGATTTCGTTGTATTTGCTGTAAATATTTCATATGTAAAAGGCACTGAGTGCCGTTATTTTAATGAATAATAAAATTATTGATATTCCAAGAGACAGAGAAACTCTGGAAACGTATGTGATTTATCTAGGCGTAAACAGGGCTTGTAGACAAATTACTGTGAATTATTCCTTATTCATATATTTTCTGAAAGCAGTCCGCTTCATTTCGTGTGACATCAATTAGATTTTTGAGACTTAAAACTATAAGCAGGTAAAATCCGTTTAACAGGTAAAATCTATTCAATAAAAGCTATTAACAAAAAATGACAGGTGCTGTACAAACCAACTAAGACATGAAAGGACATACCTAGAGGATTTTTCTTAGCCTTAGTAAGGTTTTATTGACAGCCTCCTATATAGTTATATTTTGTGATTCTCAGCTGTTCGTGTGCATTTTCTTGTACTTTGGTTTACATTATTATAGGCTCGACTGGTTAGAATTTTGATAAGGATGTAAACCATTTTTACTGTAAAAAAAAAAAAATAAAAAAACTCTCTTTTTATTGGATTCTCTTTTTAAGGGATCGTTAGCAACAGTTAACAACACCTTAAATGTATCCCCTTTGTAGCATAGTGGTAGCTATCGTGCATGGGTTCGATTCCCGTAGAGGGTCAACATGAAATATTTATTTGCATGTGGTGATGCGATTCTCAGGCGATTGTGTGGTAAGACTGTGTTATGATAGGTGTAACAAATGTCCGAAATTTGTCAGCAGAGTGCAAGGGCTGAGATAAGCACTATGACAAAATTAAGAAAGGGCTTTTACGATGGTTTGGTCATGTGGAGCGAATGAGTGATAAAAGAGCTGCTAAAAGAAGTTTAAAGCATAGAAGCACCACTAGAGGTAACCAACCCCGTGGCTAAAAGAGCATTATAGACAAAATTAAGAAAGGTCTTTTACGATGATTCAGACATGTCTGCATGAATGAATAAAGAAAGAACCTAATGCCTTAGTAACCTTCTCAGACACTTGTTTTCAAAACTCAACAAACAAGTATTCTGAGCTTTTGTGAGGTGCCAGGATTCACATACATATAGGAGCACCGGCACAAAACAGTAGTTAAAAAGCAGGCATTTCATTTCATAGATTATAAGGAAAAATCCGAATCATTCTTAATACAAACCAATAAAATAATACGACAATAGAAGATAGTGAAAAGGTTATAACAAGAGTCATCTATCATCACACATATCGCTCCCCTATGTGAGCATATGGAATCCACAAACTGCCTGCAGGCCAAGCGACCGGCCGCCAGCTCCCGTGCATCCTCCCAAGTCAGTCCACGTCCCGCAGCTCTGACGCAAACTGCCGACGCACTTTGTCAACAGTGACGACCAGGACGCCGAGAACCTGATGCCTTTAAAATAGGCAAGCCATGGATAAGGCTCTCGAGAGGCTTACGTAGTACATGGACCTAGCCAGCTGAAACGCCTTCGCCGGATGACAGTAGATACCAAGGGTTGCTGTATTTGTTCGGTTGCCTCACTCTGTGTTTTCTTACGAAAGTCAAACCACGCCACACCTAAAATTTCTTCTAAGAAACCTATTCTTCTGCACGTCAGTTTGTCTGCTATCTTGGGCCCTGGTTGGGTCTGCCACGATTCGCAGCCATATGAGTGAGTACAGGTGTGATGCAGGAGTTTATCAAGGCGGAATTTTGTTTTGACCGAGTAAATCATCCGATCTCAGGACAGCAATATATATATAAAGGTAAAATATGTAATTAAAAGTTAGAAAGCATCCTTCCTAAGGGTTCATTTGTTCAAGTATAAGCTGGAATTACACACATAATTCAATGTATTATAGATGTTGGTTGGGCAGACTGGCGAACTGATCCAGTATAAAGTCGCGAAACCGGGGTATGAGAAACTGTACGGAAGTGTCAGATTCAAACTGAATACTAGACCATACAGTCTCGCACACAGTTTCTGCGCGCGCATCACCCGCGGCCATGTTGGATATGCTGATTGGTGGTTGAGGTAGTTGATCCGCGTTGCTGGCGTCCCGTTTTCCTGTCATTCAGTAATGTGGTGTGTGAAGAAAGATCCCCAGAAATGGGGAATTCTGACATTAAAAGGGATTTTTTTTAATGTTAAAGAAATAATCTGGGGCAACTATCTGCACTTATATTGCTTAAAATAAATGCATTATTATTTGGTAAATCGGTTGTACATTTTCCGACTAGATTCGATAAATCTCCCGCAAAATCGATTGATCTGACAAAAAAATCGATAAAACAGGCATTCATTAGAGATTACTGTGGTAAAATTCACATATTTATTACTCTGACAAATGGGACAAGAATCTAAACAGTTTCTGAACATAAACTGTACAGTTTACAGTCCTCCATATAATGTGCGCATTTTACTATTTCATGATCTGGAAACTGAAAAAACTTTTCTATTATTGTTTTTTTTAAATATATTGGACTTGGTACAGTTCGGTTTTCACTTTCAGGCTAGTTACCCTTTTAATATCTAATCGATAGTACCGTCCCCACGGTCAACAGGGCGATATCTTTCTACCTAGTATTTTTTTGTAAGGCATTTGTTAAAAGCAGCTATAGTCCAATTTTAATCATAGATCTTTATTACACCCATCTCGCTTATGGTTCTGGTACATTCGAAAATCCATTTGTGAAAACAATAATTCAGGTGTCCTATATCCTGTGTAGTGTTGTTCTTTTATGCTCGTTTTACATGATCTCCCAATATAAAAAATTGATTGTGGTATACTCTCCTTCTCCTTTACTCCCACCGGTATAGCGTGCATAAGGCACCGCATTGGGTTTACTTGGTAATCTTGCACTTGGTGCAATGTATCTTGACATATTGAAGACTGTTTGATGTCCATCAATAGTACGCCTTCTTCCCATGACGAGTTTTCCGTGGTTTTCGCACCATCTCAGGGCTGTATGCGGTGATGTACTTTGGTCCTCACCAGATGCATCCCACTTGGATCACCATCACAATGTTATGAATAATTATAATAAAAAACAGTTGATGATAGAAAAAATCACTTGGATGAAATATAAACGTCTGTTCAAATATAGCTACGGTAATAAAAAATAATTAAATTACTCCCCATTATAAAATAATCATGTCCTTTTATCTGCATACTAGTCCTACGCTTCGTCCATAGATTACTATGATATTTGTTTGTCCTCAGATTCTTACCCGCGTCTTATGATGCGGATTGTTCAGATTTCAGCTGGCCGCTCCGTCGTGCTATACATGAGGTTGGTGGTCAGTTTATTGAATATTCTATGAATGTTTTCCATAGGTTAAATTTCAACCATTAGTTCATGGTGTTTTCGTCTCATTATATCAACGCATATTTATGTTACATATGATTGTTTTACAATCAATATAGTCGACTCTACATATTACCTTGTCTTCAAATGATGAGTCCGTAGTTATGTGTCGAGTGTCAGAAATTTAGTCCAACGGTGTAAAATCTAATTGTTGTTAATATTGCTGAAAACTAAAGATCATTCGGTTTACTAGCTGTTGTCAAAATCGGATAATCCATTATGCGAGATAGATTCATTTAAACCTTGGTTAAACATGGAACCGCCATGAATATCTCAGTGATGGACTTCCCTTAGTAAATTACCTGTTTATGCGGCCGAACTCGTTCTAATCAATCTTCATAAAAGAATATATCTCATATGAGGGAATCCACTGTTTTTAAAGTATTACTGTCTTTTTCTATATAAACTTACTATTTTAACTAAACTATAATATTATATATTAACATATATTTTTTTATTAGTTATTGGTTTGAAGACTACGTTGTTTTAAGTTGCTACATTTTCAACATACGCGCTAATTTACTCCACTATTTGTACTTAACTGACGTCATTTTTGCAGGTGTGACGTCATGAATACGGCGTTGTTTAATGGGCCTTGGATATTTCTCCAGCCTAGTTAACCAAAAAACTGTCAAAAATCTATGCAAAACTGTCGCAGGATAGCCACAGATAAAAATATACGTTCTGAGCTCGACTGGTGTCATATACTGTTAAACTGCTGTTCTAGGGAGACTGAAATGGCGGCCATCTTTTTATGCAATAGAAGCTTGTATGTAGATTGTATTTCCATATTTAAAAATGGCCATGGAACGCGGCTACGGGGGCGTTTATAAACGGAAACCTGGAATCACTACCACTTAGATACATGTACGTGGACGTCATTGGTTTAAGATTTTGAAATGATAATGCGGTTCTTCACACATTTATATTAATTTTTGCTGTGCGTTTTTGGAGATATTTCATACCACTTCAAAATTTTTAAATATTCGCGTCTACTCGAATGCATATTTTACATAATTAAATTCACGAGGTGGTCGGTGGTTAGCAGTGGATTTCCTCATTTCCTTAGAGAAAAAAACGTTTTGATGATTATATGCCTCCCGAGAGCTTTAACAGCGCTTCCTTATTTTGCAAGGCATCAGGTTCTCGACGCGACGTCTTTATGTATCATTGTGCACTGTAGACAAACCGTTCGCAGTTACGTCAGAGCTACCGGACGTTGACTTGACTTGGGAGGATGCACAAACTGACAGGCGATCGCTTGACTTGGAGCAAATTTGTGTAATCCATATAATGCTGCACATAGAGAGTGCTATATGGAAATGAAAATGAACATTCACGTATAAATGTAAATGCTCAAAACAAATGATAATTATGTAAGCGTCCGCGGTTCATAGGTTGATGATCGCCTTGCTACGGTTGACCAGGTCAGAACGAATGCAAATTATCATCACAAAAGACTACCAGGAGACTTATGCTAGAAACGATTTTCAATATGCCGTCGAACTTTAAAAGATGTTGCTGGCCTACCTGAATGGGGAAGAGAAAGAAAAAAAACAGGCATGTACACGTGGAAAAATCGAATGATAAATTTATAGAATCCCCAATTCACCGATGATTATTCACAAAACCATCTGGCCGTACGATTTCCTGGACCAACCTTACGGGACAGAAAACTGTTTCTGTTTCTGTAAATTGATTCGATAAATATGTCCCTTTTTTCAGCGCAATCGTATGTTACTATCGATGTTTGCCGCCAAAACTGAACTATTTTATTGATACATATTGTATTTATTATAGTTATAACAGTGTGTTACAAATATGTTATGTATGTAAGCGCCTATACAGTGATTTCTACATCACCCTGGAGACGTATATGTCTTTTGAATCCCCATGACACACACTCACAACTTCTCACAATGTTTTTTCTCTGTATGGCAGATCTAAACATCCCTTTCATTACAAGACACTTTAATTTTGGTTTATTTTTGATTAATTGTTATGATTTCTGTTATTTATTTCATATTGTAACTGTATGTGTCCAAAAAATTAAAAAAAAAAAAAAAAAAATATTTTTATTAGGACTCCTCAAATCTATGATGTATAGAGATTTGCAAAATAACATCCCGACTTCTTGGGATCAACCTGTGCAATTTCTTCGAAAAATGTACAGTCTGTCAAACTGACACGCTTCATGTGTGTTTTTTTTGTGCACGATGTAAGATACTATCGTATGTTTGCGCAATTAATTGCGCAATTTTTTTGTCGTACATGCTACATTTAATAAATAGCTTTCAGTGGCGTTAACACAATTACTCGATGTTCCAGCGGGAAACTGTGTAATCTACTACTCATATTTGGAGACGATTTTGGTATTATGGACTTTTGAATCCTAAACTACCAAAAACTATATATATATATTTTTTTACAAAATTCGATCATAAGTATGGCTTCATTAAGTAAAATATGCTACCAAAATTTCTTAATTACAATGTGTTTTTAATTTTATTATGTTTATGGCATGAGCGTATTTTTTGACTATTTACATTTGATTTTTGATAGCAATTTACAGCAATAAAATATAGGGCAATTTCGTAGTTCAATTTTCTCGAAAATACCGGACAAAGACTAGAACTTCCTGATCGGTTTTGAAAATTATTCGTTTATTTTTTTTAAATATCGACTCCAATTATCATGTAGATTTTTCTTGTAGCAATTGTTTATTTTTTACATATGTTTAGTTTTCACAGGTTATAAGTGCATTTTACATACATTTAAAAAGATAAAAACACGGCTCTGGTATTTTTTAGGCTTTTGTTTGTTTAGTTATATTACAGATGCTTTAAAATAGATTCTTTGGCAATATAGTGATATTTTTTCCTTCATCAGGTATCTTTTTATAACTCTGATTCACAAGATGCTAATTTATCCAAGTAATGCTTACACATGGTCTTACGTACAAGTTTATCAAATATCTTTGCCACGTCTTTGTATCTGTACGGAAATTATTAACCTATTACGAAATTTATCTTTTTAATATTTTTCTAGGGTTCTTGAAGAGCATTACACATCACGTTGATCTACCTCTTGATTCCTACAATAAGGTAACTTCTAGACGTTTTCTTGATTCAGCTCAATATTACAGTTGTGGTATCGTCAAATTGTATGGACTGAGAAACGATTTGCTCTCGCGGATGTTTTTTGTATTTTACTATAGGTTCCTTCTGACATTCTTTTATTGTTATCGATTTTTCTTTATTTTATTTTATTTTTTTGTCCGCCTCATTAAAATTTGGCTAAGCTGCACCCTATAGGTAAAACGTTGTAATTTATTTCTACTTATTAGTTTTTCCCCGAGGTTTGATACGACATACACAATGTTTGACCATGCCTTTACTTTGCTTTTTTTAATTTTATAAGAATCAATAACATAAGGAACAGATTCATTTCACATATCACTATCCTACTTGATCATTTCTAAGTCAGATACTGGGTCTAGCTTTTGAATATTTGTACTTTCTCCAGTTTTCAAATGACAATTCTATAGTTAATCCTTCTTTTTAAAAAATTCAGTACAAATTATGTTCTAATCTTCTACTTTGACATGTTGGTAGTATATTCTTAATTATGCGATGTAAATGATACTCAGCCTTAATACATGGTTTAATTGGACAAAGTGTCGTCACACCTATATACTAATTGTTCTTACCACATCTAAACGCATTTCAACAGCTATTCTGTACTACTTTCATCCTTCTTTTTTCAACACCCACGCTTCACTACCCTTCCCATTACATAAGGGTTAGTACCTAGAACTCGATTTTTTTTATTATCAACGCCAATTTATGCTTCTTTTAATTGTTTACGATTCTTGCATTCACAGCTCAAAAGTTTCAAACTATAATCAAAAACAATAAACATAACATATTTACAAGGAAAAAACATTAGACAATTGGCAAACACAGTTTTAACCAATATTTGATAATAAATCCATGCCACCCAAGTTATCCTTTTTTTGTCCCCTATCAGTGATAGATTATTCGTATAGGTGACCTTATGATGTAGAGATACATTCTTACTTAACAATAATTTAGTTTTTTTTACCTGACTATTTGAAAACAATCCGGAAATTAAAATACATAGAATGGATGCTATAGCTCATCATCATTATACTATATCCGCTCCCTGTGTGGAGCATATGGATTCCACAAAGTGCCTCCAAGCCAAGCGATCGGCCGCCAGCTCCCCGTGCATCCTCCCAAGTCAAGTCCACGTCGCGCAGCTCTGACGCAAACTGCCGACGAATTGTCACCAGCGGATGACCAGGACGCCGAGAACCTGATGCCTTGTAAAATAGGCAAGCATGGTGGCGGCTCTCGGGAGGCATACGTAGTGTATCCGAAGCCCTAGCCAGCCGAAACGCCTTCGCCGGATGACATTGGATCCCAAGGGTGGCTGTGTCCGTTGCCTCACCTCTGTGTTCCTTACAGTCAAACCACCGCACACTTATATTCTTCTAAGACACCTATTCTCAAAACTCAGAAGTCTGCTATTTTGGGCCCTGGTTAGGTGCCATGATTCGCAACCATAGAGGAGAACAGGTGTGTTGCAGGCGTTATAAAGGCGGCATTTTGTTTTCCGATCTCCAGGTAGCTTTCATACTGTTGAATGCGGCGCCCGCTACTCCAAGCCGTACTCCCAGTTCTTTCTATAGCTATTAACATAAATTAAATAGGATGTTTTTATAGATCATTTTACTTATTGTTCTTAGTGATAAAATTGTGTTTTTAATTAGTAAAATAAAAATGATGATTATGATAATAATCCAGCTGAGCGAAGTCCTGCAGGCCAAGGACGCGGCCCAGCTGCAGGCCATCTTCGTCAACAGCACCCAGCAGTTCGCCAGCAGGGTCACTGATATCAGCAACAACCTGCAAGAGAAGGTGAGGACATGGATAAGGAGACTTAACAATACCATGAATGAGGATTATAAGACTTGACAATAACAAAAATAGGACACAAAATGCCGAACACTCTTCAAGTTTTCAACAACGTTTTGAACGTATACAAATACTTGTAGACAAATCACTGGATTATACCCATGCTGGGCTGATATCAGATATTATTGATATCTCAACAGAGACAGAGAAACTCTGGAAACAATGTGGGTCATCTAGGCGTTTACAGGGCTGGGTTAAGTGGCCACTTGATGTATTACAACGTTCCCCATTCCGCCTTATCATCTGACAACCATATATGACAATTTTTTTAAACTTCTATATATGTTGAGTTTGTACAGAAGTATCCACATGTGAGTTGGTTTTTCGACAGATTTCTAATAAGTGACATCTGTTGAGAACTCTTCAAGTTGATCGGAAGACTGTTGATGTCCATCAATAGTCCGCCTTCTCCATGATGAGTTTTCCCTGGTTTTCTCATCATCTCAGGCAGATGCGGAGAAGTTCCCTTTGGTCCACACCAGATGTATCCCGCCTAATTATTATTATGGATAATTTATAAAGCGCCGTTTTCGTATTTATGGGCGCTCAAATATTTAATTCAATGGGAAATTTAAAGTGAATGAAAACTCAATTGGGTTCTTCCCGATTTTTTATTTTTTTTATTTCGAAAAATTTGTTGAAAAATTACTTATTAAAATTAAAATTAAAAATTAAAAATGAATATCAAGGGAATTTTTTAAAAATTTTTTACGATGTCATATGAATTTTTTAGCGCTTTTTCAAATCGCTCGCAAAATCCTTCATTTGGCGCGCATGCGGTGTGACGTCACAGCTATATAGGCGCTCACTTCGTAATGAATTTCACGCCTTTCATGGTGGACGGGTATGACGTCATTAACCAATAACGGGCGTTAAAAATCATTCGTATTTTCGTGTTTTTAATACATAAATTTATAAATGAAAACAAAATTGTGTTTTATATCGTTGGAATTGTAAAAATATACTTTAAATATTTATAACGTTTTTAAGAATATTCGTGTTATCGGGAAGAACCCTATTTCTGAGTAGAAAATACAATTCTCAAAATTAATTAAAAGATTTAGAGAAAAAATGGGTCTAAAGTTTCTTTCGAAATATCGCTTCACTCCCACAGTTGCGCACTTCTGGTGGGAGAGCATTCCAAGCCACAGGGCCCGCAACCGCAAAAGCGCGCTCCCCAAATTTTGTGCGCTGATTGCGGGTCGGTACTAAAACCCTGCCTATAGCTGTAGATGTAGCTGATCGAAGTGAGAGAATCCCAACACAATATAAATATAAATAATCAATTAGATGTCAACAGTCAATGATAGAAAATCCACTTGATGAAATATAAACCTTGTACATCATCAGGTCGCGAGTTCGATTCTCGACGGGGTCAATTTAAAATATTTATATCAGTGTGATATTTTGTCCCCCTCGTAGCATAGTGGAAGCGCATTTGGCTACCGTGCACGAGGTCGCGGGTTCGATTCCTGTAGGGGGTCAACATGAAATATTTATTTACATGTGATTTTCATATTAATGTTTCATTGACTGAAGCGTAAGACTGATCATCCAGCCTGCATGTAATAAAATGATCAAGATACACTGCACTTGGTGTACCAATGCAGTGCCCTATGTACCATCGGGTGCGGATAAGGGAGAGTAGTAGTAAACAATATTCAGAACTCCATTATGAAGTTCTTATGTACAAGTCCAACCCTTATGTATGGTAGTGAAGCGTGGTGTTGGAAAAAGAAAGAATCGTGCACGAAAGTAGATTGAATGCAGTTGAAATGCGATCTCTCAGGCGAATTTTTGGTAAGACTATGTATGATAGGTGTACAAATGTCGAAATTAGAGCAGAGTGCAAGGCTGAGATAAGCATTATCGTCAAAATTAAGAAAGGTCTTTTATGATGGTCCGGTCATGTAGAGCGAATGGATGACGAAAACGGCTAAAAAAATATATGTTGCGACTGTGCCTGGATGTAGAAATCACAGTATATATACAAGTTCTGATAATTGGCAGATATGGACATCAGATACTTGGTGAAATGGGGAATGTTGTAATACATCAAGTGGCCACTTAACCCAGCCAATGACCGGTCATAAGCCCTGTAAACGACTAGATATCCATATTCCCTGCCAAACTTCTCGTCTCTGTTGAGATGTCAAATTGTCTTTAAATTTGACTTATTGTTTAAAAGTTTAAATGCGTGCATGAGAAGATGATGAGTATGAATGTGGAGGAATCAAGAGAAGTATGCCAGGAAAGAGTGGTGTGGCGTTCTATCCTCTCTGCCTGAAATGGCGTGATGGTTAGTTAGTTAGTTAGTTAAACAATATTCAAAACATTAAATACTTGATTCCTTTCTTTTTCAGATCAAGTCTTCGAACAGCGAAGTCTTCAAGGTGTACAATCAGATGGTGGACAATCTGAACCAGACGGTGGTGAAGCTGCAGAACCAGAACCCCGAGGTGACCGCCAAGGTCAAGCAGGTGGAGGAGAACCTCCAGACCAGTCTCAAGACGGTCCTGGGGGAGGCCGACAGGGTGGCCAAGACCGTCTCCGAGAGCACCAAGGGAATGCAGGAGGATATGGCCAAGATTATGAAGCAGGCGTACGAGAATGTTCTCCAGACTGCGCAGACGCTGCAGAAACAATTGCACGAGGCGGCGAACAAATCGTAAAATTTACGTTTAACAATCTTAAAACATAGTATTTCACAAAATAATGTGATTTTAAGATTTTAAGACATTAAGATTTTAAGATTATAATATTTTATGATTTCATGATTTAAGACATTAAGATTTTAAGATTTTATACATTAAGATTTTACGATTTTAAGATTTTAAGATTTGGACATTTAATTTATTTAATGGTTCAAGATTTTAAAGATTTTATAACTTTTTTTTATCTTTAAAATGTCCTAAAATCTAAATCATAAAATCTAAAATCTAAAGATGTCCAATTAATATCTTAAGCATGATAATGGTGATAATAATCATGAAATAAATGTGATTGACATGGTGAAAATAATTGTGTAAACAACTAAATCTATCTTCCACTATCTAATGCCCACTTTATATGAGACAGTTTCTTGTTCAGAAAACTACACAGTTTCTTGTTCAGAAAACTGTGCAGTCTGTCAAACTACTGTCAAAAGACACGCTAAATATGTGTATTTTTGAAACGCGATTGTAAGTTATTATCGTATGTTTGCTCTCAGGAAATTGTATATTTAGCTAATTATGTATATATGTTATTGTTTTTTTACGTATTTAAAAGCATACAATAAACCAATGTCTATTTAAACGTTTACATAAAAAACATTGACTGTCATGTCAGCTTAAATCTGACACTAGCACACAGTTTTTCATGCAGTTTTACCTTTATACGGGACCGTTTTCAGACTGCACAGAAAACTGTGTAGTAAACTGCGCCATATAAAGATAGCTTAATACATTTTAATCACTCTGTTTCCCTCAAGTTGAGATTGAGTCAATTGACTCTACAACTTGCTTCGTTGTGAAAATACTTATCGAGGTAAGGAGAAAAAGCCTGTGCCAAAATATACCTTCCTGTATTATTTTATCTGCAAAAAATTAAAGGGCGTCGCAGACAACGGATACCCGTACACACTTCATAGTGTATAGATACTTACTATTCATCTACTACTAAGTACATAGTAGATCATTTAATACATGAAGGCAAGATGATCAGTAATACTTTTCAGCACCAGTCCTAGTCCTAGGTATCGCATATATGAAATATTTTGACGTGATAACATCTAATAAATCGATGAACGCCGGCTGCACACACGAAAAAGCGTGACTCATTGTCACGTTCCGCTTGAGCCGAGTGTGCAAGCGAGAGCGCGGAACAAGCGATAGAGAGGCACGATCGGCCTAAGCGTTCAATTTGTGACGCATCTATCTCTCTTCCACTCCGTCGGCCGATGCGGCCGAGTAGAAGGGAGACAGTAGCAGCACACAAGAAAAAAATCAAAAAAAAAATTGTAATTTTTAATTAACTCCTGCTTTGTATTGTGTTTACAAAATAATGATAATTCAGTAATAATAATTCAATTCAATTCATAAAAGTATGCTATTTTCATCAATGTTTTCTTATGACGTTATCACGTAAAATTATCGTCTGTAAACCGACTTTACAAACAACCAAAAATTTTCATGTGAAAAACTCATTCTAATAAATATTTCATATTGACCCCCTGTCGAGAATCGATCCCGCGACCTCTTGCATGATAGCACAACACGTTACCGCTACACCACGAGGCGGAATGTAATTTTGCGAATAAAAAAACAAAAAAAAAAAATAATAATACAAAACACATTAAATTTGGTGGCCTTGTAGCGAGGTTTTTAAACGAGACCAATTTGTGATTAAATCGTTTTAGAATCGTTTGGATTTTAGATGGTAAGTAAATAAATACACATATATGCACTCGTAAATAACAACCTAATAACAAAATTATGTCTTTGTTTTTACGAAAAAAATGCGCACAAAAATATTTTAACTAAATTTCCTGTTCTTCTGAAAAACTTTGCTTTAAAAACCATCCGTCCAAAAGGAAAAAACCTAAGCTTCTTCAATTTTTATATTATCTACGAGTTTTTACGATAAGCTCAAATATTTTAATTTTAAGACTGCTTAAAAAATAGTCGGAAATAGCTGTGCCAGAAAGCAAGGAACAAGTTGTACTGGAGTGGATTTTTAAAATTTATTTTCTTAAGAAAAAGTTGAAAATCTTTTTATTATCGGATAATTCCCGTAAGTGTAGTTAGCTGGTAAAGTTTGACAACCCCCGGTTGAGTTGAGAGATAATGGTAGATGGTAGGTGTTATATAAGTGATACCGGACACCCGGTCCCCAGTGGTGGGTTTAACTACGTCCAGGACACATCTCTTCACTGACTTCCCCATATCTCAACATGGCCAGGTTCCTCTTCCTCACGCTGTGCGTCGTGCAGGTAAACAAGCAATTTTTTAGCCTTAAAAGCACTAAAGGATCGGCATTACATGTGTAATTATTGAATTACCAGGGTCCAGATTACAAGTTTACATGCCCAGTTTTTACTGCGATACACATCGATGAAGTTGTAATGAAAAGAAGCTTTTAATCTGGGCTTTGATTAAAAAACCTTTTAAGACTTATTTTTTGCGAACCGTACCGTTCATGCAAAATGCAGATAAAATCGTAAAAGGAGTGGGTTGCCAGATGATATCGTAAAGGAGGACATGTCCTCCTTTTCTATAAATTGTCCTCTTGTCCTACTGTATGTTAATCGCCAAATATCGCGATTTAATCTTACGATATTCCTCCATAAAATCATTTTGACGATATTTTACACATCTAACAATGTCCTTTGAATTAAACCTATTGGTTTTACAATAATAATATTACATCTTATGTTAAAATCAAAAACGATTTTTTTGGTTCTACGTGATTTTATTATCAAGTTAGTCGACAATTGTTTCGCCTTGTAAGGGCATTATCAAACTGTGGCGTTGAAACATTTACATCTTATTTTATACAATATTGGCTTATTAGTTATAGTTATTAAGAATAGGGAGAGGAACATCTGTGGATTTTTACTAAATTCCTGATTTCAGTTGGTCTTTAATCTCTTTTTGGGTGAATTTTATTGCTTTACCTACTCACTAGTCAAGGAATTTCGCTAATTCACAGATGTTATTTTATATTATAGGTACATAGATATCATGGTACCATACGTAGATATCATACGTAGATATCATGGAGTTCTACAAAATAAATGCCATATCAATCAATAATATAACAACCTACTTGAAACCACCTCAATTTGTCTTAATGCTTATTTAAATTTTACAATCATTTTGATAATTTTGCCTTCATAGAGGTGATCAAGATTCACTGCACTTGGTGTACCAATCCAGTGCCCTATGCGCCATAGGTTGCGGATAAGGGAAAGAAGTAAAAATATAGACAAAGTTATTTTTGATTGGTTAGGCATTTATTCAGGCCATAAACTTCCTAACAAGAAAAGTTGTAAGCAAGAAAAGTATGCCAAAACGGAGTGAGGTGGTGTTCTATCCTCTCTGCCTTCCCCTTCGGGGAAATGGCTGGACGGTTAGTTGGCTAAACCTCCTAACTGCAATATTTACCTGGTAACGTTAAAGCTAGTCTGCTAATTGGATTGACATTAATATTATGAAGCTTGTACTGCACTCTCGTGTGCCTCCCGAGAGCCGCCACCATGCTTGCCTATTTTACAAGGCATCAGGCTCTCGGCGTCCTGGTCGTCCACTGTTGACAATTCGTCGGCAGTTTGCGTCAGGAGACTGCGGGACGTAGTGGGAGGATGCACGGAGCTGGCGGCCGATCGCTTGGCCTGGGACTGCAGTTTGTGGATTTGCATATCATCCACATAGGGAGCGGATATGGTATGATGATGATGATGGCTACACTATCACGTAGTTGAGAGAAGTTCGAATATTTATTTAGAAGTGAATAACATCACAAACGCAATAAGCTTTGTATCGAGTCCAGCGTCTAAATGTTTGCATCTAAAGCGGCTTATGCTTGAAAATAAAAATCAAGTTGTGACAGAGTGAGATTCGAATGGGGGATCTTTAGATTAAAAACTGTTATTGTGATTTACATATTGATATTTCGTGTGTGATACCTTGGACTGGTACTGAAGCGTAAGACTGATCATCCAACCTTCGTGTTGTACCGATGTAGTGCCCTATGCACCATCGGGTGCGAAGAAGGGAAATTAGAAGCAGTAGTAGTAGATCAAAAAACCGCGACGCTATCGCTGGACCAGTTAAAAATGATTTCAAAAACTTTTGGTTTTCAGGTGGCTCTCTCAGCCAGGGTAGCCCGCGACGCCCCCGCGGAGACCAGCGTTCTGGACGACCTGTCGAAGCAGGCCGCTGACTGGCTGACGACCCTGGGAAACCAGTGGACGGAGACGGTGCAGGCCAAGGACCTCAACGAGGTGCAGGCCATCGTCAAGAAGAACACCGACACCCTGACCACGCAGCTCACGGACCTGGTGACTGGACTCAATTCCAAGGTAGCTACCAAAAAAGTTACCAATCAATTGTAATATAGCGATGTTGTAACTATCTGGGGAAATCTCGGGGAGGATGTCTGACTCCTGATGTTAAATATGAACACTGATAGATTTTACGAAACGATTTATTATACACACTAGTTCACAGATATTAAAATTAATTAAGCTATAAACAGCATTTTAAGTGTGTCCAAATACTTGTAGACGTGGTAAAAGTTACAAGCATAACAAATTGAAGATTCATCTTCAGGCGTTTCCTAGAGGTGATATAATTCGGTAAGAATCTCACTTGCAATCATAAAGGTTTCTGCTAAAATGCTTAGCAATTTTCTCAATGGATGACAGAGAGTGTTCACATGTGAAGCGTTCGCGCCATTTTACTGTAGGCCGATATGGATATCAAATACTAGGTGAAATGGGGAATGTTGAATACATTAAGTGGCCACTTATACAGCCAATGACAGGTCATAACTAAACGCCTAGAATCCATATTCCCTTCCAAATTGACTCGTCTTGTTGAGATGTCACATATTCTCCATTTTTAATTTACTGGTCTTTGTTGAGATGTCAAATTTTTAATTAGGTCCTAACCCCTTAACAAGTAAAAACATCAAGCTAAGGATTCGAAGACACATTTTAGGGTATGTGTAGCTTTTATTGTCTTGTTAAGTTAAGCCAAACAACGTAAAATATTAATCCAATTTTAAAAAAAAGTTAATACGATGTAACATAAAAACCTTCTCTTGAACAATTGCTTTTTTGTTGTTTACACTGTTCTGCCGATTATGGGTCTCTGTTGAGATGTCAAATTTTAATTAGGCTAATTCAGAAAGCTGGGAGAAGACCACAAGACATATTGTCAGACCGAGTGATGAATTCGAACAAGCCACTTGTTGGCTGAATAGAAGAAGCCTTATTCAGGCATGTGGCGAAGCCCGTGTGAAGCTGTTAATGGCTGTTGCCACGTCAGCAGAATCCGCTGATGTGTTTTGATAGAGTTGCAATTTTACACAACAGGTCCTCCACAGCACAGATACCGGTCTCCACACGGGTGGTTGTAATTACTAATAAATAATGATCGGGGTAGAAACTAACTTCCCTACCACTGTTAATTTGGGCCGACTCTGGTTGGTTTGGGTGATGGAAACAATGACAATTATAAATACATAAGCCGAGACGGTGGTAGGGGTACAATGAAAGCATTTGTTCGCGTACATAATCGCAAATTCATCCGTATTTTTATCACACTAACAATCTTAAAATCGCGGTTTAGCTTGTTGAAAAAATCGGTAGATTTGGCTGGACTGAAAAAAGACTCAATAGTCTTTAAAGCAGTCTAGGGAAAGGGTGGGGCTTTCATTGTAAGGTCTTCCACAGTAAAAATTATGTATTGAATACAGATTCTGTCGTGATGAAGCTTCTGCCTATGTGTTCTCCCTCCTCCTATAGTTCTCCAGTTGATCGGAAGACTTGTTGCAAGACGTGTCTATTTATGGTGATTTTTCCATGGTTATCTCGTCACCTTCCGTCACGGAAGAATTTATGTTGTCCCGCCCGATCTTCATATGTACCTACTTATTTAGTCCAAAATCAAGTCCAGTCAAGTCTTATTAATTTAGTCTTAAATCAGTCCATCGTTTGGCTGGTCTACTTATGCCTCTACAACTCGACATTCATGCTATCGCTATCAATTTTCACGTTGAAACAGCGTGAGAGATGATATTCAAATCTCGTTTTTCTTCTGGTATTATTTCAATCTTTGTCCATTCAATCCTGGTCATATTAAATCTCGGTCCCGTTTAATCCCAGCTCTATTAATACAGCCGAAAATATGGGCATGAAATCTTTTTATCCTGGTCATCATCACCAAATCTTCTCTTATTTAGATTCCCGTTTCTTTCGGTACTCGGCTACTTACTTGGATTGTATGTTAATGGTTTAGTTTTATAGCCCAACTACTCTAGGTATCTGAAGAATTCCTGAGAATCCTAGCTGACTAGAACGTTTTCAGTAGTTTTTCCTTTAAAATTTTCTCCAGAACGTGTGTAGCAATATTATTAAACATTTTTATCGTAATATTTATAATTAATATGATAATTTATTTGGAAATTTTGTGTACATTACGAACTATCACCATTTTAAGGTATAAGTAAAATGTAGGTATTGAAAATATAGTGATTCTGTAATGATTAACGTTACGATAGGACTTCAAAGGCTTTAGAAGTGGTCGATTTCATACTAATGAGACGACTATTTCTCCAAAGTTAGAAGAATCGGTCGAGAAAAAGTATTATTTGGTTTCTGTTAAATATCTCTCTTATTCTGTAATTTTTCTTTTTCAGATCAGCGAGGCTTCCAGCGACCAGTCTACCATCCTCGGCCAGGTGGTGTCCAAACTGAACCAGACCATCGTCGATCTCCAGAAGGCCAACCCTGATACCGCAGACCTCGCCAAGAAGACCAACGAAAACTTCCAGAAGAGCCTGGAAACCGTGGCCGCAGAGTTCGACAAGGTGAAGAAGACCTTCGGAGAGAACACCAAGGGCATCCAGGGAGACTTGGAGAAGCTGACTAAGCAGGCTTATGACGGCATCGTCAAGTCGGCGCAGACTGTTCAGCAGCAGATCAAAGCAGCTTCCGACAAACAGTGAAGGAGATGAAACGCCAATTCGCTGTGGAGGCGATCTTTAAGACTTCAAAAAATCTTTGTAATCAATTAGTACCTACTCCAATAAAATAATATGAATTGTTTTATATGTTAAGAACTACAAAGTGGTCAAAAAACACCTTCACATTAGCTTGATATCAATGCTTTTACCAAATGAGATTTTTTAAAGTTGTTGACAAGTATAGCTAACCACGTTTCAAAAACTTCCTAGATATTATCAAGTATTACATGCACCAAACAAACCTTTGGTAAATAAAAACTACCCACTTAAATTTGTCTATTTTTTACCATTCCCCCTCATCAAAGATCGTTTTCTGAATTTTTCTTGAAACACATAAAAATAAAATAATAAATTATGTAACTCCACGGAGTTATTAATTTTTAATGAAACATATGTTATTTGGACCTTGATATCATGACCCCCAAATACCCAAATAAGGTTATCAATTATCAAGAACTTGAAATTTAATTCCTTGCGTTATTATGTTCTACTATTAGGTGGATGAAGGACTGCATTTTAAATATGGCCATGCAATTCTGAGCATTCTGTAGCTCAATCACAGTTGATTGTCGACGTGCTGATTATTAAAGTGCCTATGCATTTGACTGATCACAATGAACATACGTTTCATATCAACGGTCGCGTTGCCAAGCACCATAGATGAAAGGCATATTTACTTTGACTACAAATGTTTCGTTTTATTGGCTTTCTCAAATTGATTTAAAGCAAATAAATGGCATGATAAATTGTGCACACAAACAATTAAAACTCTATAAAACTAAATTTTTAATACTTTACTTACAGTTTTGGCGTATTTTCCATATTTTTTAAAGCGGTAATTAGAATAATCCCGATCGATAACTTTTAACGGATTGTGTTCCATTGTGATCGCGAAAACGAAAACGACAGCAGGAGTGGACCTTCACGGGCTGATATGATAATCATCATCATCATACCACGTCCACGTCCGCGCAGCTCTGAGAACTCTGGATATGATAAATATATTTATTTTTTACCTTTTCGTATTTAATTTTTTTTTAAATTGGTGGACTCCTTGATGATGGGTGTTAATTTCTTGCAAATGCCTTCAACGAATAGGAGTTTCGTATCATCCGGCATCTTCTGTATCTCTGTTAAGATGATTATTACTTTCTCAGTTCTATATATCTACGTATTATGATCTGTTATTACTACTCGCTAACCCGACAACCGACCACCCGAGCCTTGACCGACCCAGAACAATCAACTAAATAGACAAATACTAGGATCCCGCATACCTAGTGAAATTCTAATTACCACCAATAGCTCAAAAATCCTTTTAAATACCACAGTGTAAATTCGTAGTATAAAGGGGCTGGACATTCAATCCGTGATAAGTAATAATAAATTATCACTAGAGGTGGTATTATACGAAATAAATTAAATAAACAAAAATAGGACACAAAATGCCGAACTCTCTTTAAGTTGATGGGAAGACTGTTGATGTCCATCAATAGTCCGCCTTCTCCATGATGAGTTTTCCCTTGTTTTCTCATCATCTCAGAAAGATGCGGAGAAGTTCCCTTTGGTCCACACCAGAAATTACTACAGGGGCTGCATCCCAAGGTAAAAATCATTTTTTATTAAAAAAGGGGGGATTTGATTTATTATTATGGAATCGCCTCAAGAGCGCTGTACAATAAAGAGACTAGATCACAACACCTTGCAGCTACCAAGCGTATGGACGATTGGGATTTTTCTAGCCTCCTACAGTTTTTAATACATGATTTAAAAAATATTTTAAAGTCAATACATACTTAGATTATAATTATGGATTATGTGTTAACAGATATAACTTTGTAGGGAGATAGATTCTTGTCTTGCAGCTACTGAGCGCATGGACGATAGATTCTACCCCCCTTTGAACTGTTAAAATTACAAAATTTGAACTGTTAAAAATAGTGAAATGTGTATAGATTCAATATGTAAATGAACTTTTCTAATAAGAAATTAAAAACTGAATATTGTGTAGAGAAGGCATGCGAATAAACGTTTGAAAGGATTGATTTTTACAAATATGTAATACACTTTATTTTAAAAAAGTTAACTATTTTTTAAAAAAGTAATTTTATTATTTTGGTAATTGTATGATTTATATTGTATTTATTACTACTAACTACTTATCATATATTAGTGGAAATAAATTACAAAAACACTTTTACCTACTAATTATTGCTATACCTACAGAATTTTATATAATTTTCTAATAACTTATAGTTAAAATCTGTTTCTATTTCTAATCAGGGGCTAGAATTCTCCAACCGTCTATGCGTTTGGTAGCTGCAGGACGAGTTGAGATCTAGCCTCTTTTTGTACAGCGCTCTTGAGGCAATTTTTTCGCAAAAACAGCGAATTATAAATTGTCAAAATAATAAATATTTTTCAGTGATTTATCATACAGTCTTGAAACGCATTAAAAATGAGAAATGAAGATATCATTCGCTTTAATTGGTTGATTATGGTATCAAAATAATATTAATAATGTATTTAGGTGAAGGTAACATTAAGTGGGCAAATAACATCATTATTATGTCTTATCAATACTGTTCTCAAAATCTTTGGGTCAGTTTATGATAATATTTAGAAATTTTCTCTTACCATTATTTAAATGTTATTACATCATTGAACAACGCCAAAATGCTGTCTTAAAATAATATTAACAAATTGTTAGCTATAGAAATAATTATATTTTGCTATACCGGGTTGTGGTCTAGTGGTAGATTGAGGACTCCGGATTGGAATCCCTAAGTTCGAATCCCACTCCAGCACAACCTGTTTTTCTGCTTTCTGGCACAGTTATTTCTGACTATTTAAAACAAGACGAAATTGATGACAAACGTTAACACAGATGGAAAAATTCTACCTGTGGAAAAGGTCGAAAACTATGTTTATATTGGTCACAAAATCACCATCGGCAGAGACAATCAGACCAGCGAGGTGGATAGGAGGATCAATCTTTGGAAAGCTAAATTCCACATTCCGAAGTTCCATTCCCAACTCACTCGAGACTCGAGTCTTCAACCAATGCATTCTACCCGTCCTTACTTATGGCGCGGAAACAATGACTCTGACCAAGCAATCCTCCCATAAGTTGCAAGTTGCACAGAGGAGCATGGAGAGAATTATGCTTGGAATAACATTAAGAGACCGAAAAAGGAACGATTGGATCCGACGCCAGACAAAGGTCTGCGACGTGGTGGAGCGAATTGCTTGGTTGAAGTGGAAATGGCCGGTCACATGCCAGAATGAATGACGGACGACAGATGGACGAAACGCGTTCTGGTGTGGAGACCGAGGAAGCAGAGGCCTCAAGGACGTCCACCGATGAGATGGGTGGACGACATCAGGAAGTCTGCTGGAAGACAGTGGATGGGGGCGGCGCAGGATCGGGACGAGTGGAGACGGCAGGGGAAGGCAGTGGACCTCAACGGGCCTCAACCTCGAAGTGATGATGATGATGATGATTTGAAAGCAGCCCTGAAATTGAAGTATTTGACTACTATGTATCTTCTTCAACAAATAAAATATTTAAAAAATAAGACGATGCAAACACGCATCTAGTCGATATCTAAAATGTGTTAAAAAAAACGTAGCTGTAATGTTAAATTCCAGAGAGAAAATCGAGGAATTTGTTTGTATGGGAAGCAGCCGCGAGTCACGTGGTGTGGGATGCTCTTAACTATGGTTAAAATAGACCCAAATTGTTCAGTCTGTCTTATACAAGGACCTAAAAAAACATAATCAAATTCATCGCGGCACCTATCATAAAGGGCAGAACACCTAGCCAATAATAATTGTTAACTCAATGTTTGTAGCACTCACTTTGTAGTTTTTCATAATTATGAAATTAAACGACCTTTGTTTTAAACTACTTTTTTATTTTTTAACACGCCAACCGGTTTCGGTTTAAAAAAAAAACTACAAAAATAAAATTGTTTGAAAGAAGAATAAGTTCAACGTCTGTTCGCATAAATCTGTCAACTTTGTATTTATAAGTGTCTACATCCCAATGCACCGATCATGTGTTTCTCCCCCGCCTTCACTCCCCTCTCCACCCCTTATCCCAGTACCTGGTCAACCACTTCAACATTTTTAGTTAGCGACTTATTACTTAATTTTAAATTATTATTTTACAAAGCCCTGATGAAGGAGTAGAGTCTCCGAAACCGGTTGGCGTGTTAAAAAATAAAAAAAGTAGCTTAAAACAAAAGTTGTGTAATTTCATAATAATAATTGTTATTATTGGTAGAATTACGTCACTAAGTTATGTAGTCTGGACTTTAGAATGAGGTCAAATTTGGCAAAACATTTTGATAGCGATTTATGATAATTATGAATTATGTAATTTGCAAATTGTTTTTTTTAACCTAACCAAGTATTTTGATTTTAAAACGTTCAAGAGTCTTCCTAAAACATTAATCATTAATATATTATTATATTATTTTTATTTATATTTTGTTTTAACATGTAATAAGTATACCCAAATATATATACTAGATTTCTTATAAATATAAATGAGAGGTAAGATGTTTAAAAATGTAATAAAATAGAGTACATTGAATTTATTATCGACTGTGGCAAACTTTGGTAACTACAAATTTTCTAAAAATGATTTTGGCTAACTGGCACCTAATAATTATCAATGCCTAGGCGTTAAAAAGGTTGAAACTGATTTAACATTCATAAAAAATTTAAATCACAATATTAAGACAATATTAAGACAGCGTAGCGCGTAAGAGTTAACTAACTAACTAACCATCACGCAATTTCTCAGAAGGGGTAGGCTGAGACAGAGAGGATAGAACGCCACACCATTCTGTCCTGGCACACTTCCCTAGCTTCCACCACTTTCATACAAAAAATACGAAATCACGACCACTTTAAGTATTTGTTTGTACTTGATCATGCCATGTCTTTCGCGGCCTTCCTTGACTTCTACAACCAGGCACACTCGCATCCTAGATCCTTTTAGCCGTTCTTTCGTCATCCATTCGCTCCACATGACCGAACCACCGTAAAAGACCTTTCTTAATTTTGTCGGTAATGCTAATCTCAGCCGCGCGTTCTGTTGCTCAATCACAGATAACTATCGACGTAGTTTAAAACCGTGCTAACCACGTGCTAGCCCTAACGATTTGATCGATCACAGTGACATTCGTTCGATACCGTGGTATCGATAGCCGAGCATAGCCGATCTGAGCCGAGCGGGGCCGATGCACGCTATAACGCGGCCTTACGTCAAACGTTAAATCAACGCGCTTGTCGGATTTTTTATTATGTCGACTGCTTTTCTCAATATTTGGCTTGCCGAAAACCGGCTAAATTATAATAAAGATTGATGAATGAATAATATGTGCGAATAAGATATATCTCGGGAAATGGCTCGCGACTAGTATGCGCTCGTTTAATAATCCCGATCGATAACTTTTAACGCGTGTTCCATTGTGATCGCGAAAACGTTAAACATCCATGGGTAAGAAATCGTCATCACATCGCTTATTACCGAGTCGCTAGTGATCTGTGATCGAGCAACTGGTATCTATCGCCTATCATACATAGTTTAACACACATTAGAGATATCGCCTGAGAGATCGCATTTCAACAGCATTCACTACTTTCATCCTTTTTTGAGGAGTTAAAATGGTGGTATCCCAGAACTAGTAAAATATAATTTACAAAATGTTGCCACTAGCTTTAGAAATTTACATAGCTCTATTTTTGCAGGCATTTTCAATAAATACACCACCTATTTGATTAATCCATTTATTTGATTAATCCCGCTATCGTTGTTTTTCTTGAATGCACCAATTATACATATTTTAATATCAATATTATAAAGTACTGCAATAATATAATTCATTATTTCCAATGCCTTTTATCGAATTCCTTGTATTTTAT
The DNA here is from genome assembly GCA_022494985.1 of Micrasema minimum. Taxonomy (NCBI): domain Eukaryota; kingdom Metazoa; phylum Arthropoda; class Insecta; order Trichoptera; family Brachycentridae; genus Micrasema; species Micrasema minimum. The sequence goes on from JAGVSP010001966.1 coordinate 52,068, forward strand.
AATGAAAGTTAAGGTCAGGGGGTCATCGAGAAGATTCTGAACACTTTTCCTTGGTATTCTACGTCTTCATTATCATAATAACCTCTGATCTGATTCTCAGAACGCATTTAGGTATGTATTTTTATCGATGTACATTATCGTGCCAAGCAGTGGAGGAACGTACCGGAATATAAGGTCGTTTTAAATATGAGTCAATTTAGTATTGTGCCTTGCACGCTAAATTTTTTAAAAACTATTTTTACTGGCGTACATCAGCGGGCTTATTAGTACAAGCAATATCTTCCAACTAATCAAAAACAGCACTCTGTCTACAACAGTCTACGAATCTCTCATTCACAGCTGCTGAGTAGAACAATAGGTGGTGAAGGGACATGGACTGAACTGGCATTTGTGCCGTTTCGTTCCGTAAAAGGAAGTATCTAGAACTAATAGATTGCTTAGTGGGGTAGTCCCCGGGGGGGACTTGGTGTACCTTCGCACGGGCGGCCCGTCCCGGGCTGTTTGTGTGTGCGTGCGTGGAAGGTCTCAAATTATATCCCATCCCTCAACTCAATTGTATTGTGTCTTTTGTAAGGATAGGATGGTCTTTGAGTAGGTATTGTGATAAGGTACGGCAGGGGACGTATGAAATAGTGTCTGCCAGATAGGATGATAGGATGATAGTGTGAAATGCACACATGCGTTCTGTCCCCTCCCCTCTTTTCCCTAATCCCCCCTCCATTGAGACCCTGACCGCACGGGCGGATGTCTGGGATGGGGGGCCTGGCGAGGCGGGATACCGGTCTCCACACGGGTGGTTGTAATTACTAATAAATAATGATCGGGGTAGAAACTAACATCCCTACCATTGTTAATTTGGGCCGACTCTGGTTGGTTTGGGTGATGGAAACAATGACAATTATAATACATAAGCCGAGACAGTGGTAGGGGCAATGAAAGCATTTGTTCGCGTACATAATCGTAAATTCATCCGTATTTTTATCACACTGACAATCTTAAAATCGCGGTTTAGCTTGTTGAAAAAATCGGTAGAGTTGGCTGGACTGAAAAAAGACTCAATAGTCTTTAAAGCAGTCTAGGGAAAGGGTGGAGCTTTCATTGTATTCACAGCTGCAGGTGTGCAGATAATATGTAGATACTTAAAAGAGGATACCACACCACGTGACTCGCGGCCGCTTCCCATACTCCCGTATTCCTCGATTTTCTCCCTGGAATTGAACATTATAGCTATGTTTTTTTAACACATTTAGATATCGACTAGATGCGTGTTTGCATCGTCTATTTTTTTAAATATTGTATTTGTGAAAGGAGATAAATAAACTATACCATGCACTGCCGACCACGGAAAGTACAATACCTGTACAAGCAATTAGGATGTAAGCACTAAAAGAAATCTGAAAAATCCCCAAGTGACCTAAATATCTTACCCTTATCAACACAATGGATTCATTTAAGGTTCTTTACATCCTGCATTAAGATTTATTACGGCGGGAGTGGTATTAGGGCTAGTCCTAGAGGATTTTCACTGCCATAAATTCCAGAAAAAAGATAATGAGGTCCTAAAGATATTTTTATTGGTGTACCTAATGGACTATAGTACGATTTCACTAGGTTTAGCTTTATCTAAATGTTATTAGTTTGAGTTTAAGTACTAATTATAATGGATAGACAAAATATTTTAATGGATAGACAAAGAATTTTGTCCGCCTCGTAGCATAGTGGTAGCGCGATTAGCTACCGCGCATGAGGTCAGCATGAAATATTTATTTACATGTCATTTTACCAACCCATACATAAGTATGGAAGCGAATCATGGAGTTGGAAAAATAAGGATGAAAGTAGATTGAATGCAGTTGAAATGCGATCTCTCAGGCGAATGTGTGGTGAAACTATGTATGATAGGTGCACTAATGTTGAAATTAGAGCAGAATGCAAGGCTGAGATAAGCATTATCGACAAAATTAAGAACGGTCTTTTACGTTGGTTCGGTCATGTAGAGCGAATGGATGATGAAAGAACGGCTAAAAAAATATATGATGCGACTGTGCCTGGATGTAGAAAGTCTAGGAAGGCCGAGAAAGACGTGTCGTGATCAAGTAAAACAAGTGCTTGAAAGTGGGCATGTAAGAAGTCGGAATAATCGACGTGCGTGCATGAAAAGATGTATGAATGTGGAGGAAGCAAGAGAAGTACGTCAGGACAGAGTGGTGTGGCGTTCTATCCTCTCTGCCTACCCCTACGGGGAAATGGCGTTATGGTTAGTTAGTTAGTTAGAGTAGTTATGAAAATAAGTGTCTGAGAATGATAGGCGTTAAGTGGTTTGATAACCAACGAGGGAATTTTGGTAACGGACGCAGCATCCTCCAATAACTGGAGCCGTGAAGGCGCGGCGGTGGACCTGGCTTGGGCATGTACTCTGGATGCCTCAGGAGAGTTTCGACTCGAGCTGTCCCTTCTTACTCCTGCGGGATCCTGCCGTCCTGGTAGGTCGTCACGTCGATGGAAATCTCCCTGATGTACTGGACGGATCTGGTGGGTGCGGGGCTGACGTGGAATCCATATGCTCCACATATGATGATGTTAATGATTATTATCGACCAAATACTACGCCTGATTGTAGGCAATTTGCTCAGCACCTGAGCCAAAATATATTTTTTAGAACGCCAAAAAATATTTGTCATTTTACAACGTTAAAAAATAAAACACTGGTCCGCAAAAAAATCTTTCTATTTAAAGCATGATATTTTTTAGGTTAAGAGTCTTTGAATATCAGATATGAACAAAGCAGAAAAATTATTTACGTTTTTTTTTTTGCAAATTTAATTGGGTTTTGTGAAAAATGCGATAGCTGACGTCACAGATGTCATTTCTTCAACCACGCGTTTAAATATTATGCATTCAAAGTAATGCACAATGTACATTTTTATGCTATTTTGACTGCAAAATTATCTTAATCAAAAGTAAAATTATTCGAAAATTAGGAATCCTACCCTAACGCAATTAGCACGGGATTCCTGTGTGTTCACTGGTCTCGACTCTGTTGAATAGAGTATAGTGCTAAATTTCAGGGAATCGAGAAGGTAGGTACTACGGACATTCCTAAAGCCTGCTATATACGGGACAGTTTTCTGCGCAGTTTTCTATGCAGTCTGAAAACGGTCCCGTATACAACGAAAACTGTTTAAAAAACTGCGTGCTTATGTCAGATTTAAGCTGACATGACAGTTAATGTTTTTTTATGTAAACGTTTAAGTAGACATTGGTTTATTGCATGCTTTTAAATACGTAAAAAACCAATAACATAATATTTACATTATTAGCTAAATATACAATTTCCTGAGAGCAAACATACGATAATAACTTACAATCGCGTTTCAAAAATACACATATTTAGCGTGTTTTTTGACAGAAGTTTGACAGACTGCACAGTTTTCTGAACAAGAAACTGTCCCGTATACAGCGGGCATTACTTGTTCATTCTTATAAAATATCAAATCAAAATGGCTCTTTTAATTATAATTAGATCCTCATCTATTTCTACATTAATCTTAAATTCAAACCTTTAATAAACTACAAAATACAAAAATAATTCTTGTTTATTTATATCTTCAGTGTCTCCCCAATGCTCGCCTCCTTCGCATAATTCTTCTGAGAATTCTAAAAACCTTCATCCTAAGCCTTCTGAACCTTCCAAGGAGAGGAACCATTGAAGATACCAGTCCATCAGACTCTTCCGGGCCAAGTGGGTGGTCAGATCTCCCGCCCAGCAAACTTCTGGCGAATGGGTGGTCAAGTCTGCCATCCAGCAAACTTTCGGCGAATAGATGGTCAAGTCTGCCGTTTAGCAAACTTCCATCAGTATTGTGGTCGCGGATGAAGCACTAAAATGTAAGAAAAGACATAATACATTATTATACATAAATATATATAATATTTTTAACAACATTTTGAATGTGTACAAATACTTGTAGACAAATTACTGGATTATACTCATGCTGGGCTGATATCAGATATTATTGATATCCCAACAGAGACAGAGAAACTCTGGAAACAAATGTGGGTTATCTTGGCGTTTACAGGGCTTACGACCTGTCATTGGCTCGGTTAAGTGGCCATTTGATGTAGGTACTACAACATTCCCCATTTTGGACAAATTTTAAATCTACTATATATTGAACTCGTCTTCGTCGTTCCGCATTACAGAAATTTTCTATACTGGTGTCATCTGTTGAGAAGATTGTTCAGGTCATAAGCCCTGTAAACGCTTAGATAACCCACATTCGTTTCCAGAGTTTCTCTTGTTGGGATATCAATAATATCTGATATATAATATGCTTTAGTTATCAAATAACTTCCGCTATTTTTTCAGGAAATTAAACGTGAATAATGAACTTATCTTTTTGTGTACAATACAGTATAATAATATGCCTACCTAGGGCATTTCTTACATATAAATAAACACCAACCTTTGCTATTTTTAGGTTATTAAAAAAATCGGGTATTACAAAACGTTATTCATATTTCAACTGATTCAAAATGCAGTTTTTTTTTGCTACGATAATGGGCAGGGATGCCAATCAGTTTATTACAGTTACTAATTTGCATTATCCGCACCCTAATGGTGCATAGGGCCCTGCATTGTTACGCCAAGCATAGCGATGAATCTATATAATTTATTATTATCTAGATTCATCGCTAAACAAAACAAGATTATCACTTGCAAGTCTTACGCTCTAGTGACGGTCCATTTACGAAATATTTTAATGTGAAAAATACGTTTAAATAATATTCAATATTGACACCTTCGGGGATCGAACCTGCGACCTAATGCATGGTAACCCAAAGCGCTAACAACTGCATCACGAGGCGGGTTTAAAAAAAAATATAAACAGTTATTTAGAACATTACAGAAAAATATTCCAATTCATTCTAAATACAATAATAAAACATACATGACAATAGATAGAAACTGTGACTATCCATGAAAAATATACTACTACTACTTTATAAATAACACAGAAAATCAAAAACATATTCCTTCCAAATAGGGTGGTTTCAGACTGGAACAAATTGCCAGGCCTAGTTGTCCACTCCACTACGTTCAACCCGTTCATAAACCGTTTAGATGCAGAAGGCAGACAAGAAGCAGTACAAGAGATATAGGCGCACCAGCAAAAGCTGCCTGCCTATAATTATAATAATAATAACATAAAAATAAGGATGAAAGTAGATTGAATGCAGTTGAAATGCGATATCTCGGGCGTATGTGTGGTAAAACTATGTATGATAGGTGCACTAATGTTGAAATTAGAGCAGAATGCAAGGCTGAGATAAGCATTATCGACAAAATTAAGAAAGATCTAGCTTTAGAGCGAATGGATGATGAAAGGCTAAAAAAATGTATGATGCGACTGTGATGATGATGACCTGGATGAAGAAGTCGAGGAAGGCCGAGAAAGACATAGCATGATCAAGTAAAACAAGTGCTTGAAAGTAGGCACGTAAGAAGTCGGAATAATCGACGTGCATGTCAAATCCATTTTAATATCTTAAAAAAACTGTGTCTATATTTTTCCAGGCAAAACCTTTTAGTGTAATAGAAAAATTCTGTGTTTTACGACGGTTATATATAAATATATTAATTATCTTATAGGTACGATAAGGCACGGCGCAAAAATGACAAATATTTTGTGAACACCTTGTTATGCGGAAAATAAAGCCATGGTCGCCGCATTTTCGACAAAATTGGCTTTTTGCGTGAATGAAATGCGGTTTTTTCGCCGATTCTGTGCATTTTTGGCGGTCGAGTGTGATATATATTGGATATCTTAATCGCTTTTCGTAGTTTAGTGAAACGTGATCGCGACAACGTCCAAGATGGCGTCCCTTAAAGTAGAAATAGTTATCGTGGTTCTTCAAATATTACGGGTAAGCATGTTTTAAATACTCGTATGTGGATAAAAATATTGTGATATCTGTGACTATTACTACTTTCCCTTATCCGCACCCAGTGATGCATTGGTTTACTGCATTGGTACACACCAAGTGCAGTGTATCTTGATCATTGTATTACAGTAAGGTAGGATGATCAGTCTTACGCTTCAGTACCAGTCCAAGGCATCACGCATGAAATATAAATACGAAAATCGAATGTAAACAAATATTTCATGTTGAATCGAACCCGCGACCTCATGCACGGTAGCTAAATGCACTACCACTATGCTACGAGGCGAACATCTATGAATAAAATTAAGACTTATTTTTTTTAAAGAGTACCTACCGTAAATACCTACTTATGTAATTTGTAACCATCCATATTGAAATATTCATTTTTCAATATTAAATAATAGAGTATATTGATAATGTTTCATATGTTTTATACGTGGTGTAACAAAACTCGTAGTAGGTACAACCCGAAAACTGGTGAATCTACACCGTATTTGGAGACAATTGTGTAATATGACTTTTTTAATCTGAGATTGAAAAAAAAAATTTTTTTCTTCTTTCAAAAGCAAAAGGTATGGCAGATTAAGTAAAATTTCTTAAATTCTTATTAAAATGCGTTTTTTTAATTGGTTTTTCTTATGGATTTTATTAATTTGACTAAATAAATTATATTTGATAGCAATTCGAAAAAAAAATCAACTCCGTACTCAATTTTCTCGAAAACTAAGGGTCAAATCAAAATTTTTTTTTCCACAAAATCGACTACAAATATGATGTAGATTCACTGGTTTCCCGCTAGTAATTCATATGAATAAAACGACCATCCATCCAAGTCTTGCTATTATTCCTGATATCTGACTTTGTTGAATTTTTGGAAATACATAAATAAATAAATAATATTACATTGCTTTTATGTTATTTTGTAGGTATTCGGAAACAATGAAAGCTGCCAACTGCGTCGAGTACCAAGATCCGATCCAGATACCCCACATACTATTAAATTCTCTATCGAGTGTGTTCACCCCATGAAAGATCCCATGGTGGCAGCGTCCTCAGACCTCTCCTCAGTAGTCGAACAACCACCGGAGAGAGCGGCTCAAAGTTAAAAAACTTAATCAGCAAACTGAAAATACCACCAAGAGACCCAATGGCATCAGCTAGCTCTAACAATCTACCAGTGAATATGCCGAATCCAAAAATGGCTATTGAAAAGCTACGTTCAATTCTTAAAAAGCCAGTAGAACCTTTAAAGCCAATCGTGGACTTACCTTCAAATTTTAGATCTGCTAACAACGTCCCAACGTTGACTGATCTGATAAAAAAGCGCGTTGATTCTTCGAGGTTCAGATCTCTCGATACAGCTTCATCAAATGTTGATCCAGTCAAAGTGTTTAATAGTCAACTTGCTAGGTTCCCATCGCTAGTAAAAAAGTCACCAAGTGAACCGGATTTAGGAACTTTGGATGAGGTTTTGAAAAAGTCACAGCTGCAACTCCCGAAGCTTCTGTCGCAGTTTAAAATTCCAGATGAGCCCGTTTTACCCTCAGCGTCTAATGTTGCTGAGAATTTTAAAATTCCTGAGTTTAGATCAGCTCTCCCTAAACTTCCACTCTTTAGAAAAGTTACAGATAAGCCAATCGCACCGCCTAATTTGATAAAATCTCCTTTGAGTGATACTCCTAAATTGCCAAAATTAGATCTTGCAAAGATTCGATCAATGATAAATCGCAGAGAACCTCTGATACCGTCTGCAAGTTCGCGAGTAGAAAAAGTTGTAGATGCTCCGGTACAAAATGTCGACGCGAAAAACGATCCTTTTAGCTCTTTTAAGAATCCCAAACTGGATATTTCTGAAATTAAATCGAAATTGAGATCTTTGGTAAAAAATGATGACGACACAGCCGCATCAGCAAGTAACAATGTTTTGGATAGGCTTCAAAACCTACCTAAGCCAAAATTACCAGCCCTATCAGAACTTTTTAAAAGAAGCTCAGATAAACAAAATTATATAGGGGATGAAAAGAGTGGTAATGGTTATGATGAACCTATAGAATCACCTTCAAACTCAGTGGCTGAAGTTCTTTTGAAGCCGACTGTTAATGTGTATGAAGAAGTTGTAAATGGAGCTGCAAAAAGTCCGATAGTGGCCGCTGTATCTGACGGTATACAAACTGCTGCAGATATTGTGGCGTCCGCAGCATCTGAAGGGCTGGCAATTGCCGAGTCACACAAACAACACTTTGCTGATAAAATGCATCCAGTAAAAATAAAGTTCGACCAGAAGACAGAACATTTAAAATCTCAACTATATGACAAAGTCTCGGAAATCAAAACAAACGCCGAAAAGCTGAGATCTTTGGCTAAGAAACCAGTAGATGCTATCCCATCACCATCAAACGAAACGCCAGATGTGATAGTCAAACCACTTAGGCCTAACAATTTTAAGCTACCGTCTCTTAAAGACCGCATATCTGGAGATGATCTAAGTACAGCTGCTAGCTCCAACAGCTTTGAAGTGAAAAAACCAGAAACATCAAATCCTAAAACCAATTCAATTGAAAATTTTAAGCTGCCATCTTTGATGGAGCGAATGAAAAAATCTGCAGGTGAAAATGTTGCAGCAATCAATAGTCAAGTCGATAAAATAAAAGCGGAAGGAATTAAACAACCTTCTCTTTTAGAGAGTTTAAAAAAAACCTCAAAAGATCAAAACGTAGCAACTAGCTCAGATAGCAATATCCTTACTAAGCCAAATGCACCAGTCGTAAAACCACTTGAAAGAATGAAGCTACCGATAATTTTAGACCGTTTGAAAAAATCTTCAGATCAAAATATAGCAGCGAGTTCAGACAGCAAAGTTATCAACAAACCAGAATCAGAAGATGTAGCAAAACCACTAGAAAAGGTCAAGCTACCAACACTTTTAGAACGTTTGAAGAAAGCTTCGGAAGATCAAAATATAGCAGCAAGTACCGATAGCAAGGTTTTTAGAAAAGCAGAAACTCCAGAAGCAGTAAAACCAATTGATAAATTAAAGCTGCCATCACTTTTAGAACGATTGAGGAAAACCTCAGGAGACCAGAACAAAGCAGCAAGTTCTGACAGCAAGGCTATAGATAAACTAGAATCTGAAAATGTAGGGAAACCAGATAAACTAAATCTGCCAACAATTCTAGAACGATTAAGGAAAGCTCCAGAAGACCAGAAAACAGCAGCAAGTTCTGATAGTAAAATTTTCAACAAGGCAGAAACTCCAGAAGCAGCAAGGCCCCTAGAAAAGTTGAAGCTGCCAACACTTTTAGAACGTTTGAAAAAAGGCTCAGATGACATGAATACAGCTGCAAGCTCTGATAACAAAGCTTTTACTAAAGCAGAATCTCCAGAAGCAGCAAAACCACTTGAAAGATTAAAACTACCAGCACTTTTAGAACGATTGAGAAAAGCTCCCGAAGATCAAAATACAGCAGCAAGTTCAGACAGCGCTTTAAAGTCACCAAAAGATGCACTGAAGTTACTTACATCAGACAAACCAGTCAAAGAAACTCCAGAAATCTCGAAAAATAAAACTACCCAAGAAAGCATCGCTAGATATTGAAAAAATCCAAGAAAATAAAAAATTACTAAGGTCAGCATTATCAAATAATAAGCTGCCTAAAATAGAGGTTCCAGAAAAATCAAAATTATCAAATGACATGCAAGAATTACTTGACAAAATTAGAGCCACTTTAAATGAAGCTGTAATCGATGGCAAGATGGATCCAGTAAAAGGAAGATCACTACTTTCAAAGCTGTATGAAGCAAAGGATATGGATGTAGGAGCTTCAAATGTCGAAGAAAATTTACATGATGCATCAAATTTAGAACCAGTTTTGAGTCCTCCACTCGAAGACGAGTACGAACTTACTCAGAAAGAATTAAACAGCAAGAGCTGTGATCTTTGCAAATGCTTTATGAAGATCTTTCCTAAAAAGTTTCAAGACAGTGATGTACAAGCCAGCGAGCAGTACGAAAAGGTAGAATACTTAAAACCAAAATCATTCCTCCCGCCAAAAATATCTGACAAGCTGCAGGGTGTATTGAGGGCTCGAAGTGGCGATCAAACGGGCGAAGAAGATAACGTGATTCCATCCGTCGTGGAACCCGATCCAGAAATGATGGAATTAGAAAAGGCGCAGAGGGTGCAGGAAGGTATCAAAAGACTTATTAAATTCGTGGAGTTGGTGGGAGAACTGGACCAATATGTGTCACATAAAACCAAGAACTTTATTACCAGAATGGCGAGAATTTATGACGGAAATGACAACCCACAAATCCTTTAAATCAATTCATTAGAGTATTTATAATGCAGGAAATTCATATTGAATGTACCAATTCTAAAACGCAGTGTCACAGGACTACTAAATAATATACTACAAAAAACTAACTGGTTTTAAGAATTGTGATTTCAAAGTTTTGTGTGTTTAGATTAGAAACATGTTATGTTACATAATTATCATTGGTTTAGATGAATTTGAATAAGGCTTATTTCATATGTACCATGTCGTTCATGCAAAATATAGATTTTATTTGAATAACCCATTCCTTATGATGGGTTTTGCAAATTTTGTGAACTTCATGTCATTTGTGTTAGATCCGTAAATGTAAGCTAGCTCCTTGATTAGTTTTACCACGTCCTTGTGGTAGCTCAGTAATGGAGCTATGCAACACATAGTGAGCAGTTGTATCAGTAGATAGAGCTTGAAAATTTTACTATGTACAATAGTCATTATCACTTAAGTTGACTAGAATCATTAATGTAAACTCAACAATTTAAGTAAGTTGAGAGTAAGTTTAATCTGCAAAAAAGTTATTGTCTCCTCTCCTTAACTTTTGCAATTTAATAGATACGTTTTTGCGTTTTTGACCCATCGGAATTTGAGAGGTTATTTTATTGATAAGGTCAAGTCAAGTGAGTAGAGTTTTTGCAAAAATATGTCAAAAGGTCCAAAATAAGGCATAATTAATTTAAAGTGTGGTTTTATCACCGCTAAGTCGATAATTTTCGTTAAAATTCAACATCTAAAATTCAGTATTTTTGTTGTTGTACTGATGTAAGAAAAGGCGTGTGATATTTGTGTCGCCTACCTTCAAACTCCGCCAGATAGGTCGATTTTACAAAAAATGCAAAATTCTCTGAGTAACATTTATTTTCAAAATATTTGTCTATCTTAAAATATAATCGTACGAAATTAAGAATTTTGACTTTTTTTATTGAAAATTCTTCAGTATTAAAAAAAATTGATGTTTTAAATGTAAAAAAAAATATGGATGTAGCGGATTTGATATTCACGTTTGGATCTGGCGGATTTTGTTAATCACAGTCAAGGATGTGGCGGATTTTGCAAGTAACTTAAAATTTGGCCATCATTGTCATTTCAGCTGTATAGCTGCAGAACTGGAGCACATTTTTTGTCAAATCAGACATTATTTTTACTAAAAATCCACAAAATAACTAGAGCACAAAATACTACCACGAGACACAAGTTGACAATAACGACATCTCAATTTTTGACCATGATCATCTATACCCGCTCTCCGATTAGTCGAATTGAGCCTGGCAATAAGTTCCATAGATCTAGCGGAGATTGAAATACAACGCAGTTTTTTAGTATTTTTTACGTGAAATCTAGCTGGGTATGCAAGTATAGAAGTATTTTAAACAATAAAACCAAATCGGCATTCCGATAGAGTAAATACTTCATTTTATTTTAAAACTGGATCTGGCGGATTTTGAAGGAAGGCGACACATTTGGGCATGAGTTCCTATATTGTTTTATTTTAGAAGTATTTTGTTTAAAAAATGTAATTTTAAAATTTCTAGAATAAATTATTCAATGCTTCGTGGGCCATGAAGTATCCCATTAATAGTATAATTTTAAAATTTTGAATTTGAACAACCAAATACTCGTGAACAATATGCATCGTCCATAATGTCACGGGACTGATCTCAGAGCAAAAAATACAGCATATTGTTATTAGTTTCCCAACAACAGATGGCGTAGTGAACAGCAATATACCTCTTAAGTCTCACACTTCTATCTTCCTAGCATATAGAAGAAAAAAATAAATTTAGAGGATAATGCCCACTTTATATGAGACAGTTTCTTGTTCAGAAAACTACACAGTTTCTTGTTCAGAAAACTGTGCAGTCTGTCAAACTTCTGTCAAAAGACACGCTAAATATGTGTATTTTTTGAAACACGATTGTAAGTTATTATCGTATGTTTGCTCTCAGGAAATTGTATATTTAGCTAATTATGTAGTATATGTTATTTGTTTTTTTTATGTATTTAATAGCATACAATAAACCAATGTCTATTTAAACGTTTACATAAAAAACATTGACTGTCAGTCAGCTTAAATCTGACACTAGCACACAGTTTTTCATGCAGTTTTACCTTTAAACGGGACCGTTTTCAGACTGCACAGAAAACTGTGTAGTAAACTGCGCCATATAAAGATAGCTTAAGGCATTTTAAAATGGGATAAAAAAAATAAAACAATGCATAATCTTAAAAAATATATTTATTTTATCTTATGCATAAAACTTTTAATTTAAAATTACATTATACCTAAAATATATTTTATACATAACACTGTTAACAATCTTCTTTTTGAATAATAAAAAAACTTGCAGTTTTGATGTTTATACCCGAATAATCATATTACGGTGAATCATTAACTTTGTTTTATATGATTCGTTGCGCATTTTATAAATAATGCCTGGTTTAAAAAGGAAATTTGCAGACGAATAAAACTTGCCTGCGATTAGTTGCTGAATTCTTACTTCGTTGTATAACATGGACGCTTTTTAGTAGTAAACTGTTCTAAGATTTCATTTTAAGTCATTAATCGTGCTTAGTGAAAAGTCAAAACACAAAAACATTTCATTTTCATTTATATTTTTATACATGGAGTAACAAAATTTGTACAACCCAAAAGTTGGTGAATCTACATCATATTTGGAGTCAAATGTGTAATATGCCTTTTGAAATTTGAGCTCGAAAAAAAAAATACGCTTTCATTAGTACCACAGAAAGTCAAAAAAGTCACAAATTCTAACAAAAAAAGTTTTTTTATTTTGTTTTTATTTATGGATACTATTAATTTGACTAAATAAATTATTTCATTTTATATCCCTACAGAGATGAGATAGAATTCATTCAAATTCAGGAATATGGATATTCGAGCGTTTACAGGACTATCATTGGCTGGGTGGCCACTTGATGTACTAATAAATCCAGATTCGTATACAAGAATTTGAACACGCCCAAAATGTAGTCAATAAATTATATTTGATAAACAATTTGCAAAAATTTATCAAAAAAAAAAAAATTTTGTACTCAATTATTTTGAAAACTGTGGGTCAAATCAAAAAAAAATTATTCTACAAAATCGACTCCAAATATGACAAAGATTCACTGGTTTCCCGCTTGTGTATTGAGTTTTGTTACACCCTGTATAGCTTGTATGGGACTTGGTAATAACAAATACTACCATGAATTTATGGAGATGGCGTAATACAAAAATTTATTTACTAAAGTCACTTTATTTGTTACAAAAATCCAAATGTTAAGTGGTTAAAAGCATACTCCACCATGTGACTCGCGGCCCCTTACCATACAAACATATCCCTCGATTTTTTCTCTGGAATTTAACATTAAGGCAATAATTTTTTCACACATTTTAGATATCATCTTATTTTTTAAATATTTTATTCGTTAAATGAGATAAATAAATGATTTAAAAATAATACGATATGAACACGCATCAGTAGCTCAATCACAAATAACTATCGACGTAGTAAAAAACGTGCTAATCATGTGCTAACGCTAACGATTTGAGCAATCACAATGACATACCGTTCAATACCGCGATCGCCGAGCCGAGCATTGACGATCTGAGCCGAGCGGAGCCGATCCGCGATATCGCGGCCGTATGTCAAACGTCAAATCATCGCGCTTGTCGGATTTTTTATTATGTGACTGCTTTTCTCAATATTTGGCTTGCCGAAAACCGGCTAAATGCAATACGGCACTCGAGAAAGATTGAATGAAGATATATGTGCGAATAAGATAAATCTCGGGAAATGGCTCGCGACTAGAAGCGCTCGGTTAATAATCCCGATCGATAACTTTTAACGTTAAACATCCATGGGTAAGAAATCGTTATCACGTCGCTTATTACCGAGTCGGTAGTGATCTGTGATCGAGCAACTGGTCGATATCTAAAATGTGTGAAAAAATCATTGCTCTAATGTTAAATTCCAGGGAGAAAATCGAGGAATACGATTGTATGGGAAAGCAGCCGCGAGTCACGTGGTGGAGTATGCTCTTAACGGATATGTTTCTCAATAAAAAAACTGTTTTTTAAGATATTTTGTGGGATACATAGACTTTGAAAGCCATTATGCAAAGCCTTCAACTGCATACTTTCATCATTCATTAGGTACTACTAGTAATCCCTTATCGGCACCAAATAGTGCATAGGGCACTGCATCGGTACACCAAATGCAGTGTATCTTGATCGTTTTACTACATGAAGGTAGGATGATCAGTCTCATGCTTCAGTACCAGTCCAAGGTATCACACATGAAATATTAACATGAAAATCACGTGTGAATAAATATTTCATGTACCCGCGACCTCTTGCACGGTAGCTTGATGCGCTGCCACTATACTACGAGGCAGACGAATTATTAGGTGCAGATAAATTTGTATTTAGGCAAAAAAATATTTCAGATGTTATGGGCAGTTTTCTATTTCATCAAACCTGCGATGATAAATTATATCTGACGAATCTCCCAGAAAACTGTACCACCATAATACATAATACATAATCCATAATACATGGAGTAACAAAACTCGTAGTACAACCCGAAAACTGGTGAATCTACATCATAATATTTGGAGTCGAATGTGTAAAGACTTTTTAATCTAAGCTTAAAAAAAAAATTAGTACCTTAGATTTAGTAAAATTCTTATTAAAATGCGGTTTTTCATTTTGTTTTATTTATGGATACTATTAATTTGACTAAATAGATGATATTTCGTCCGCCTCGTAGCATAGTGGTAGCGCATTTGGCTACCGTGCATGAGGTCGCGGGTTCGATTCCCGTAGGGACTCAATACGAAATATTTATTTACAGGAGATTTTCATATTAATATTTCATGTGTGATACCTTGGACTGGTACTGAAGCGTAAGACTGATCATCTTACCTTCGTGTAATAAAATGATCAAGATACACTGCACTTGGTGTACCAATGCAGTGGCCTTTGCACCATTGGGTGGTGGGATAAGGGGAAAGTAGTAGTAAGTAGGTGATATTTGATAACAATTTGCAAAAATTCAATTTTCTCAAAAACTGTTGGGGAAAAAATATATAAATTCTACAAAATCGACTCCAAATATGAGATAGATTCCCCCCTGGTTTCCCGTTTGTACATCGAGTTTTATTACATCATTATAATGATTAAAGCGTGGTTGGAGGGGCGGAGTGTTAGGTTAGAGGCGGTCGTTGTCGTTTATACAGCACGCGGGCAGCTTGACGTCGCTGAAGTACGGGTGTCGCTGGACCTTGAGGGCGGACACGCGGCTCACCGGGTCGTACACCAGCATCTTCTGCAGCAGGTCCATTCCCAGCGAGTCCATATTGCGGACCTGGACACAAATCCAGACCAGATATTTAGAGAACATTCCAATATATACACAACAAATCTGGAATTGGAGGCATATATAAATTTATTTAAGTTGACTAGAAAATGTCCCTATAATGTTAAATTCTGTAATTTTTTTTTGTTTCCTCTTAAAAAAATGCTTTAAAAGCACCCATAAAAGGATGCTTTACAAGAACCCCTCTCCTAAGCGTACAAAAAGGGTCGTACTGAATATACAGTTGATGCGTAGAACCAGAGAAGTGGCTATGTACTTTTTTCTCTTTTAGGCGCTACTTACATCAAAACTTGGTTAAAACATTCCTACCATATTATAATGATCTGTTTTGGCGGGAAATCGCGTGCATATTTAGAAAAACTAATTACGGATTTTTAATAATGATACCAAGAATGCAATTTTTTTTTAATTGTCCCGTAGTCCATTATGAATGGACGTCAAGAAATGTTTTTTTAGAAACCAGTGTTTTAATGTACATAGATCCGCGTCGTCTACTAAAATGCACTGTGCACGTGAATATCATGCAACTGGGATGTTATGACTGATAGTCTTGAGTGGATAAACAGACTTTAGGTATGGAGCTGCGTCAGGAAAAGGTGTAGAGGGAGGAAACAGAATGGGTGAGTAGGTGATGGGATATACTGGTCTGAACAAAATTATTGTACTCGATTTTCCCGCTGAAATTAGTACATATTACTATCCTTACATTACTTTCCAGGTTATTCGTCGTCCAGCAGGGGAAGGTGGCCTTGTAGTCGGGAAGGGCCGTCACTCCGGGCCAGATTTCCTCGGTGGGAGTCTTCAGTACCCTGAAACGCCAAGAAAGTATTTCACAACTACCTCAACATGGCCGAGACGCCCAACGACATAGGAGAAATACATCACAAACTCCCCAGCTTGAGAAAATTCACCTTTTATTTCGATATTCTCACCAGAGAATCTAACCCTTAAGAGCATACTCCACCACGAGACTCGCGGCCGCTTCCCGTACAAACGTATTCCTCGATTTACTCCGTGGAATTTAACATTAGAGCAATTATTGTCTCACACATTTTAGATATCGACCAGATGGGTTTCTGTATCGTTCTATTTTTTTAATAATTTATTTATCTCCTTTGACAAATGAAATTGTAATCCTTTGTAAGGAACACAGAGGTGAAGCTACGGACACAGCAACCCTTGGTATCTACTGTCATCCGGCGAAGGCGTTTCAGCTGGCTAGGCCATATACTACATATGCCTCCCGAGAGCCTTAACCATGCTTGCCTATTTTACAAGGCATCAGGTTCTCGGCGTCCCGGTTGTCCACTGTTGACAATTCGTCGGCAGTTTGCGTCAGAGCTGCGGGACGTGGACTTGACTTGGGAGGATGCGCGGGAGCTGGCAGCCGATCGCTTGGCCTGGAGCGAGTTTGTGGATTCCATATGCTCCACATAGGGAGCGGATATGGTATAATGATAAATGACAAATGAAATATTTAAAAAATAAGACGAAGCAAACACGCATCTTGTCGACATCTAAAATGTGTTAAAAAATCATTGCTCTAATGTTAAATTCCAGAGAGAAAATCGAGGCATACGTTTGAATCGCAAGCAGCCGCAAGTCACGTGGTGAAACATGGTTTTAACCTCTGTATCATGAGTCAAGTTTCTCAGTCATTACACTATGTAGGCTGCCTGCCATTACGCTAACTCATGACGTCAAATTATCGGATACGTAACTTTGTGGAGTGAGAATGCAAGTTGTAAGCCGAATGCAGAACTAGCTAAGTTACCCTGCTAGTTCTGTATTCAGATGACGAAGTGATCTATCTTTTATTATTTTATTTAGTTAATTATTTTATTTATAGGAATATGAGCGCTACTGCTCAGCTCTAGAATGTTTGTTTTCCCAACACCGAGGGCCTCCGTCCAGTCCTGAATAAACTCGGCAGTTTGAGGAGCTATGCAACAAAATAAACACAAAAATGAATCAACACACAAGCCAACTTTTGGGATTTCAACTTAATGATGCCATCTTGTTTTTTTAACCTAGACGCACGTTCTGAGCAGAAATAACACACATCTGATCATTAGTGAATTTACTGTTAGCAGTCGAAAAATACATCTTTTTTAGAAAGAACACACCTCCATTTGTGTTGTTTCTAAAAAAAATTACCTGGGAATCTCTCACAAATTTTTAATACTGGTTGATTAAAAAATTGTGAGGAATTCACCGAACTGCGGGGAATCACCGCAGACCGAGATGACATACCAGAAGATTTGTAAAATGTTTGATTATGTTTATTTAGTTTAGTTTTGTGATGACATTCTACCATTCTTTTATCTAATCTGGAATATTACCAATTAAACATTGTTATATCATTAGAGTGTTTAATTTATGAAAATGTTATTTTACATAAATGTATGCAAGAAGTTTTTAAAACAGCACACATCCATTGTATTTTTTTTAGAAATAGCACACATCCCATTTGTTTTAGTAACAACACACATCCACGTTTTTAAAAAAATTATAGCGCTGTACGGATAGCTTTAAATATATAAAAAAAATATATACAGTAAATATCTATTTTACTCTCTATGACATGTGTGTATTGAAGAAAAAATATCGTAGTAGGAAAATTTTGTACCAGAACAGTTTTTTGTCCGTCCTGTAAAGTTGAGGTTGCTGGATGTGTGCTACTTCTGAAAAACACGATTCAAATATACTCAAGGCCAGCGTTGAAATTCAGGTGTTTTCAAAATGATATTCCGTATTTGTTGACAAGCAGGCTTCTTCGCACATATTAATAAAACAAGAAATAGTTATTGTTATTACCTAGTGCTGCCTAATAGGACCTCTGGCGCCCTGTACCACAGGGTGACCACTTCGTGGGTGTACACTCTGACGGGAACACCAAACGCTCGGCCCAAACCAAAATCAGCTACCTGGAAACCAGAATACAATCAATTAAGCCAACTTTATACGAGACAGATAATTGTACGGTTACTTGTGTAGTACTGTCCCGTAAAAAGCGAAAACTGTATGGAATATTGAGTGTTCGGCGTGACGTTTGGCTGACCTGACAGTGATTTTTTTTAATGAAAATTATTGATATTATTGATATCCCAACAGAGACAGAGAAACTCTGGAAACGAATCTGGGTTATCAAGGCGTTTACAGGGCATAATCCAGCATGGGTATAATCCAGTAATTTGTCTACAAGTATTTGTATACGTTCAAAATTTTGTTTAGAAAATTATTGATTTCAAATCTTTTTCATTCATTCGCATCACTCGACCATACCATCGTAAAATGAGTAATATTAAATCGATAATGCTTCTCTCAGCCTTGCATTATTCTCTTATTTCTACGACTTTTGTGTTCTCACCGGGAATCTAACCTGCGTACACAAGTCCAGCGTCATTTAAATAATGGTGAAAAAAAAACAAAATTTTTGTCACAAGCAATGTGATAATAGCCGTACAGCTTGCTGGACCAAATAAAATGGCTTTGTAGCCAAATTTATTTATAAAATAAACACAGAATGTTTTCATATTCATTTACTAATTCCCTGCTTGTGTCTCTAAAGTTTTTATCATTATTTTACGTTAAATATACTTATTTGTCTTATCTTTAAGAATAAGGGGGTTTGGAGATAGAGGAGTCCCCTTTTACCAGTGGAAGGTTAGTGGAAACGCCGGTGATGTTGTATTCAATTATTCAGTTAACCAGGATGAGTATTGTGTGTCGGAAGTTGAGTGCGTGGCAGTTCCGTAGAGATGAAACGAAGTCGGCGGCTTGAACAACGTTGGTAGCGGAGCAACGAGGAGAGCAGACGATGCGGGTCGGGCTTCCGTTGCTGGTACCAGGAGTGCGTATCCAGACTGATGTATCGTCTACGTCAGGCAAGACACTGCGTCTTGGCTGCTGACGTGGACTGGCGGTTCTCCGACTGAAGAGAGTAACTGCGTAGATGGTAAAAAATGGTTGTGTTGCACTGCTGTTCTGACCCTCAGTACGGGTATTTATAGGACAGTAGTCCTTTGTTATTAGAGTTGTATGGTGGGGGTAAACATTTGTGTGCAAAGCCATACTGCCCGTGTGAGTTGCAGCGTCAGCTGATGATTTTCTAGGAACTACCTACTCGTGTAGTAATATCTGACGCAGCTGAATTATATTTGCACTTTGGACGAATGGTTCCCAGTCTTAAAAAAATTATCAAAAAAACTTTCGAGGCACTAGCAGAGTATCAGTAAAACAGCCGTACTGTAAAAATTATGCCTGACTGACTCATGGCCCTTTTCCTAGACACCACAGAATTTACAGTATAGGTACTGTTTTACACCGTGTAACTAAACTCCATGTACAAGCGAGGAATCTACATCACATTGGAGTCGATTTTGTACATTTTAAAATTTTATTTGGCCCGTCGTATCTCCAGTTACCTTGATGACGCCGTTCTCGCTAATGAGCAGGTTCTGCGGCTTGAGGTCGCGGTGCAGGATCCGCCGCTTGTGGCAGAACAGGATGGCGCTGTTGATCTGGAAGAGGTAGCTCTTCACCGTGGCCGGGTCCAGGAACTTGCCGGCCCCCAGCCCGTCCATGTGCTTCTTCAGATCCATGGAGAGGAACTCGAAGATCAGGTACAGCCGCGCCTCCTCCATCAGCACGTCCTCCAGCTTCACGATGTTGGGGTGCTGCAGCTCCTTGAGGAGAGATATCTCCCTGGATAACAGCATACAAATTAATCGTTATAATAGACATTTATTCCAAACCGAAAACATCAAAACAAAATAAAATTCGGACAAAGAAAAATAAAAATTTTACTTCCATAAATAATCAAATTTAACATCCATAATATCAACACTTACATAAATCATTTAACTACGACATTTATCCAATGATATTCTTATACTAAAACTAACAAAAGTTTTCACTGAGCAAGACACCTTCACACATTCAGGCTGAAGGTTGCGGTAGTGAAATGGATCAGACAAACTTATGAATCAAGAAGGAGGTTGAACTAATCTTGTTTTACAAATATTACAGCTATAAGAACAATTTATAAACAAATTATTGATATGGGTGATAGTTCACAAATTTGACAACTCTCCACCGCTTTGTGTTTTCATCTTGTTATTTAACATGCCCTGTTAACTTGAAAGTCTCCATAATAAGATTGTGCAGAATTTTTATGGATAATAAACCGATTATTGTAGCATTTTACGAAAATTGTATGATAAATGTCAAACTGGGAAATCGTTTCCAAGAAATACACAAATCCGGTTGTTTATATAACCTTAAATTTACCTTATGGCTGTGGACGGTACTCCTTCATCTTCTGACTCCAGTCTTATCTTCTTCATGGCCACAAGTTGGCCAGTGATCTTATTTCTACCTTTGTACACCACGCCGTACGTTCCTTCGCCAATCTTTTCAATCTTCAAAAAGTCCTCCATGCTGACGTATTTTTACGCTTGAAAACACAAAATAGTGTGTTAATTTTCTAAACGACGCAAAAATAACACTAATAATAAAAGTATTTCACTAGATACTTAGGTTAAATACATCTAAATCGCAAACGCCGGAAAGGGGCAGCTGCAATCCGCACCATCACATACCATCAGTTACACGACAGTTATGGTCAACATTGCGCATTCAGTAAACGACATAAAGGTAAATAAATATGTTTTATATTTGAAACTTACGTCTTTGTTACAGAAATTAACAAAATAATTGCACAAAACACAAAAACAAAATATACGAAGCGAAAATTAACCGCCCCAACGTTTTTCGCGGTTTTGAAGTTTTGGAAGGATTTGAATGACTCAGTGTTGCGGGAGTAAAAAATATTGGTTGACAAGCTTGCGATATTGAATAAAACGGGGTACACTATTAATAAAAAAACTGTAATTTTTTAAAAGCGTTTTTTTTTTATATTATTTTAACATCACGTTTACACAATTTGTAGAAAAAAATGAATCTGAATTAAAAAGGGGAAAAGCAGAAAAGGGAGATGCATAAATTTCATGTTTAATTACTATAAAATATTAATACTAACATGGCAGTAATAATATTAATGTAAATTGTAATCCTAACTCCTCTTGAGATTTTCATGTGTATGTTATAAGTGAATAGGAATGTTAAAAATTTCAAAAACTTTTCGTTTTCTTCCTGCTCGCCTCGATTCAGCCATTCGTGCTTTTTGGTCAACCATCGTTCTGGCCTTTTCTAAGTTTCTATCTGCTCTTGAATGCAAATGATGCAGTAATTTCGTGATAAGGTCATAGAACGTTTTTCTTCCATTCACAAAAACTTCATCGACAGCCGACTCTGACCTGAAAACAAAAAAAGAAGAAAAAATGTTTAAGTTATAGCAACACTTAAGCAACCCGCCTAAATACGAATTTTGAAAAATGGCCAGTGGTTCTATTATAAATTAGGTACTAAAAAAAAACCGGGATAAGTTGCGTGATATAAATAAAATAAATGATTTCATTGAGCATTATTATTATTTATCAAGCATTATTACGTGATTGGGTCTTCTTCTACAGTAGGAGGGTCTTCTACAGCAGGGGGCTCATCAGCTTTTGTAATTTTTATATTAGAAGGATCACAGTGTCCAATATTTATTATGTAGGGAGCATCTCTTGGAAATCTCCTTATAATTTCAGCTGCCGAAATAATTTCAAACTGTAAGAAGAAAAAAAATATGGTAGGTACTATAATTCAATAAACATTGTTTTTTAAAAAAAACAGCACCATTGGGTGAGTAGGGCGAGGGAACGTCGCAATAGTAGTAGGTATATTATATTTATGTATATTTAGCCACAACTGATATAATATCAAACGATACGTTGGTGATCGCAGGTCATTTTAATATTTTAACACTTTAATCACGAAAATATGATTGCATCTTTAATTAATGCCCTTTACTGACCTTTTCAAGCATGGTCGCACTGAAAATTAGAGTGAAAATCACTATTTTTACATCCATTGTAAAAAACACACACAGATCACCAGCACTTCATTTATAAACTTTTACTTATTATTATTTTTCTCTTCCACAATCCTCTCTACAAACTACATAAATATACAGTGTCTACTAGTTACTTGTCTTATTGATAGATAAGTACCTACTTACTAAAAATGAAATGTTTCCGCAGTAATAATTTTTGTTCCTGTTTTTAATTTAGCGCAAGTATTTTGCGTGAAATGCATTTTTGGTAAAGAAAAAGTACCTACCTAGGAAATAATATTGTTAACTTGACTATTTTTTCTAAGGTCAATGATGCGTAGAACATATTGGTATAAAATCCTGTTGTTTGTATGTTTTCTTTTATTTATTTTCAACTGTTTGTACAATAATGGCAGACATTGGCGGGCTTACTGCCAAAAGCAATAGGCATCTTCCAAGCAACCAAAGTGGCATGGTTTCTAACGCTGTGTTTTTCCAATTTATTTTATTTCAAATAAAATACTGCTACTGCTACTCTTATCCGCACCGAATGGTGCATTGGGCACTGCATTGGTACACCAAGTGCAGTGAATATCGGTCATTTGTTACATGAAGGCAAGATGAGTCCAAGGTATCACACATGAAATATTATTATGAAAATCCCATGAAAATATATACCATGTTGACCCACTAGGGGAAACGAGCCCGCGACCACCGTGCACAGTGACCACGTGCCACGAGGTGGATATAATATTATGGAATACAGAAATATTCAATATGATAGAATACAGACAAATAAAAATGCAGTACTTAAGTATACAATATTAGCACTGTGGCGAGATGGTATTTGGATGGTAAAACACCATCTCGTCAACTTTATTGAATGAGTTTAAGTATTGCATTAAATAAAAGATGTTACTTACGTATGCAGGTTGTTTTATTTAACAAAGGTAACTTAAACTATGTACAACGTTATATTTAAAGCAATGATTGAGGAATTGATCACGAGATGTTCTGGAGTGTGTCGGATGCGGCCGGCGGCAGCGGGAGCCCAAGAGGGAAGTCTCTAGCTAGGCGCCTACCGGCGCCAACGCTAAGTTCCTAGTTTTTCGGCTATCGAGATATGGGGTTTGCCATATACCTCCCCCCCAGCCTCTGCGGTACCAGAGGAGGTCTGCCCGTCCACAGTCCAGTTCATCTGGTGATGTACAGTATTAGCAGTGTTGCATGTCCCCTATAATCAGAAGTACAAAGTTCTGTAATATTTGAGTAAGAGGTACGTGGATGATAGGAATGATGTTATTAGATTATGCTGTACATAGGGTATGAGAAGGTTTAATATGAATATATTTTACGCGAGGGGATGTACTTAACTTGGCAAAGTGGAGCCTTGTAGTAATCCGGAAATCTCACGGTTCTACCAGATCTTGTTGTTGATCTACCATTCTCCTTCTCTGCTCTCGGCGCTGTTTGGGTAGTTGGTGGTCCATCAGGTTGGTTGGTGCTGTCCTCTACTGCGCTGAATGCAGGTTTTTACCCTGTCTATTGACACGTTTTTTTGGGTGTCTTTCATTTTTTATCATAAATTTTTTACCGTCTCTGGACAAGACTTTGAATGGGGCCATCGTAGGGTGGTTGCAGCGGTCTCATCTTGTACCCGTCCATTCTCACAAAAGACGTGCGTGCATGTTTTGAGGTCTTTGTGAATGAATGTTTTTTCCGTACTTTT
The DNA here is from genome assembly GCA_022494985.1 of Micrasema minimum. Lineage (NCBI taxonomy): Eukaryota > Metazoa > Arthropoda > Insecta > Trichoptera > Brachycentridae > Micrasema > Micrasema minimum. The sequence goes on from JAGVSP010001966.1 coordinate 76,395, forward strand.
GTGGGTAGTACTGGTGGGTTTTAATTGTGTTGAAGAAACTCTGCAGCTTTTCTCAGTAGTTTTCAGGCTCGTCTGGCGTAGACTTGATGAAGAAATCATATGGCATGCGTAGCGTGGTGCCATATGTGAGTTCAGCAGGTGAGTTGGTTGTTTCATCTCTAATTGCATTTCTCAGACCAAGTAGTATTAGTGGTAGAACTTCTGTCCACTGACTTTCGGGATGTGCCATTATGGGCTGCCTTCAATGTGTCTATGCCAGCGCTCTACTATTCCGTTTGACTGTGGGTGGTACGCTGTCGTACGGATGTGGTTGATGCCCAGGAGCGTTTTGTTAGGTTTTTGAAGAGTAGCGATTCGAATTGACGTCCTTGGTCGGTAGTTATTGCATCTGGTACTCCGAAACGGGAAAATCCAATGTTCTATGAGCGCACGGGCCACTGTCTCCGCTGTCATATCCTTTAGTGGGGGGGTGCCTCTGGCCATTTAGTGAATCGTCGTCGATGATTGTGAGTAGGTATTGGTAGTCTCTGGATGTTAGGGGTTTCTTTTATGTGTTTGAGGTCCCTGGCATTCCTGTTGGAGAGTTGTGATTTTATTATAGTCAATGTTAGCTGTTACGTTCACCGTCTCGATCCTTGACAGTGCGTCGGCGACAACGTTCTCATCTTCGCCCGGTATGTGCTGTATGTCGTTTGTGAATTGGCTGATGAAGTCGAGTTGTCTCTCTTGTCTGGGTGATGACGACTGATCGCCTTTTGTTGATGCGCGAAAGGTGATGGGTATTGTGATCTGTAAAATTGTACAATTGACTACATTCTATATTCTGTCTGAAGTGCCTGATGGACTCGTAATTCGCTGTTAACTCTCTGTCATAAGTAAGTATCCTTGTCTGTGCACCGTGAAACTTCTTGAGAAGATACGCTAGCGGTTTCCATGAGCCACCTTTCCACTGCTGCGAGCGCCTGCTGACCCATGGCAAATATATCGGAGGCGTCGACCATGATTGCGATATGGCCATCTGAATCTTGATGAGCTAGTAAAGTTTCCTTCAATTAGTGAATCTGTTGCAGTCATGAAAAGCCTTGAGTCAAGGGTTTCCGCTCCACTTGATGGGTCAGTTGTCATGTTTTGGTATAAACCCCTAGATTTCTTTTTAATAGGAGGTGTTGCGCTTTTATCGCATTTGGAATAGAATCGTTCGTTAGAAATTGATCATCTCCAGAGGAATCTGCGAATAACTATTGGCTTTTTCTTCTGATTTCTTGTATCTTGTATTGCTTGAAACTTTCTCAGTAATTGGTTTTAACTCCATCCTGAGAGATAGTATAAATCCTAAAAAGTTATGTCCTTATTTTTTCCAAATTGGCAATATGTTATACATTATTACTAAGCCATAATCGTTTAATCACGCCGAACAAGGTTTTCTCAAATGGGTGGCGGTGTTCTTCACGTTTTCTGATGTCCGATTAATATGGTGTACAAATGTAACCGTAAAACAAAATTCCAAATCCCGAGTTATGCTGTTCATAAACCCTTTGAATTGTCTGGTCTGCGTTGCATATAATCCATACTGCATTGATGTGAATTCAAACAGGCCGAATGGTGTTATTTATAAGCCGACTTTGGATGTCGTTTGTTTGCAAATTTGGAATTGGTGGTATGCCCTGGTTTTTGCGCTATTTAACTTGTGCGCGAAGTCGTATATCTGAGGGATAGGATACTTGTCCGGTATTGTTTGTGCATTGAGCCGTCTGTAATCTCCGCATGGTCGCCACTCCCCGTTGGGTTTTTTTACCATATGTAATGGGCTGGACCAATTGCTCTTGGATGGGCGGCATACGCCTTGCTCGATCATGAAGTTAAATTCTTTTTTTGCCACCTCGAGCTGCGCTGGTGCGAGTCTTCTAGCTCGAGCTGTTGTCGGTTGTCCTTTGTCTCGATAAAATGTGTGACGTTGTGTCGAGTCGTCCCAGTGGGTTTGATGTTGGCTCTTGTGATGGCAGGAAATTTGCTGAGGATGTTGTGATAAGCATCATTTGCGTTTATTGTTGATATTCCGCTTGACGGTGTTGTTGTCGGAATCCCTTGGATTGTTAGCTTTGTAGTGTTATCCACTAATTGCCTCTTTCTCAGGTTGACTGTAATGTTGAAATGATGGAGGAAATCGGCCCCTAATATGGGTTTTGAAACGTCTGCGATAATGAATCTCCATTGAAATCTGCGGCGTAATCCAAGGTTTAATTCAACGATTGTCGATCCGAAGCTTTTGATCACTGTCCCATTGGCTGCGTACAATGTTGCGTCTGCAGTTTTGCGTTGAATGGTTCTATTTTTAAGTATGTTCGACTTAGGAATGACGGAGATCTCAGCGCCCGTGTCCACGAGCAGTTTGAGTCCTGTTACGTTATCCGTTACGAAGAGGCGGTGAATACTATCGGAAGAGTCGCAAGCCTCTACTGTGTCTCCCGATCTTCGTTTCCCTGTGCCGTTCGTTTGTATGCGCAGGGCTGTTGACACTTCCTGGCCCTATTACCAAATCTTCCGTGGAAATAACAGTATGGACTATCCGGTTGACGTTCTGGGGACCTTGATGGCGAACGATATGATGGTGAACGGTGTCTGGTGTTGTATCTGTTGCCGGGATCGCGACCTCGGATATCTGAGCTGCTCACTACCGTTATTAAATTTCAGTGCTTGTATCTCAGTTGTAAGGTTTTTAATTTGTCTCTGTAATGTTGCTATTGCTTCTACAACATCGTTGGAGTCTGTCAGGTTTTGTCTATTTCGACCTCCAATTGAGTATAATTCCGGACCGGCACAAGTCTCTACTATCTTGTCGGCTGTTGTGGCTAATGCGGTTAGGTCTGTCTCTGTTAGAGCTGATATAATAGCCTGAGCTTGTTGGGGTAGTCGTTGTGTCCAGAGTGTTTTTATTATAGCATTGTCGCTTAGCGTCGGTCCAGCGAGTTCCTTCATGTAGCGGAGAAGTTCGCTTGGTTTCCTGTCCCCCAGTTGAATTCCCGTTAATAATTTTGTGAGTCTTTTTTCTTCTGAGTCTTGCAGGCGGGTAATCAGTGAGTCCTTTAATTTGTCATACATTTGGTTGATGGGTGGTTGAGTGACTATGTCGCTGACTACACGTAGGGTCTCTGGGTCCATTGCTGCGACTACGGTGAAGTACTTTGTGCTGTCTTTCGTTATTCCAGTTGTGGCGAATTGAGCCTCGGCCTGGACAAACCAGAGTTTGTGACAAAACAGAAACTTGTCTCTCCAACATGTTGGTAATCTGATTTGGACCCTTTGGATTTCCTGGAAACTCGCATCTTCAGTCGCGTTCTTCTTTACCGGATCCATTTTTTTCTTGTTGTCTTGTTGTTAGTAGATTAGTATATTATGTTAGTCAATGGTAGGTACTCGTTTATGAATGAAAGAAGGGTGCAACTGTTGGGATAAAGAGTTAATGTTAAGTTATAAATGTTTGCAAATCATTATTACGAACAAATAATTAGGCGTCTTTAATTACAGGTTAGGAAATAAGGCAAAAAGTAAATGTTTGTTCTATCGAAATAAAAAGAGAAAATTAAATGATGATGGATGAAATACTGTTGATGATGAGACGCTAAGTAGGCTGATGATTGACTCTAAGTTTGACAAGTGATAAATGGGGACTACTCACCTGGATTCCCGCTGCCGCGTCCCGTGTCGTATATTAATTTTTGTTAATATTAATATTTGTTTATGTTGTAGGAACCTATTGTTCGTAACCCTGTGATAGGCCCGAAATTTCAAGTACAGATGAAATGTGTTAAACGAAAAAAAATATTCGAGGTTATGCAATATGTCACAAATATTATAGTTTATTTTTTACCGTTATGCTAAGTTGGCATATTTAGCCGTGATGGTAGTCATTCGCGTAACTTTGATCACGGCGTGGAATGTGACATGTGATATTAATTTGTGTGAAAGTTGGTGTACCTACTTTTTTTTTCAAAATTTGAGATTTTATTTGGTAGCCTGCTAGGGTTGTTTAAATTGTTGTTTCTATCACTTTATAAAAGTATTTTAAGTTTTAAGCGCGTTATGGAGGTACCCACACACATTAAGGTGTCAATATGCTATCCGCGTGTTTTATATATGCCGTTTTCGGAAAACGGTCAAATTAAAAACGAACGAAGAAATTTTGTATTGATGCGCGGATGTAACAAGAAATTATTAACAATTTTAAAGTTAAAAAAGTGTGTGGTATATACTGAAAATGCAACAATACTTTTGTAATTATGAGAATTTCTCGCGGAAAAACTTACTTGCGGGATTTTACGAGGGAAAAAATGAGTTTACGTTAGCGTGTTTTAGATTGAATTTACTTCGGGGTCACCACTGTGGCGAGATGGTATTTGGATGGTAAAAACACCATCTCGTCAACTTTATTGAATGAGTTTAAGTATTGCATTAAATAAAAGATGTTACTTACGTATGCAGGTTGTTTTATTTAACAAAGGTAACTTAAACTATGTACACGTTATATTTAAAGCAATGATTGAGGAATTGATCACGAGATGTTCTGGAGTGTGTCGGATGCGGCCGGCGGCAGCGGGAGCCCAAGAGGAAGTCTCTAGCTAGGCGCCTACCGGCGCCAACGCTAAGTTCCTAGTTTTCGGCTATCGAGATATGGGGTTGCCATAGCACTAATTATTAGAGAGCACATTAAATTATTATCATTATTATTATTTGGATAATTTATGAATAAAGGATCTGAGACAACGATTATTTAAGAAATGATACTAAATCTTTACGTAGGTGAAGTACTGAGCCCCAATTCGTCTTGCAGCTACAAAGCGCATGGACGGTTGGAATTTCAGCTTCACCCACGTACAAATTAAATTCAAACAATTTTACTAAAAACGCGATACTAATGAAATATTAATTCTACTGATAGCAGATAGAGTCTAGAATCCAGGTCATCTTGCAGCTACAGAGCGCATGGACTACTGGAATGCCAGCTTCCATCTGATATCAGTAATTGGGGTTAATGATTTTACGAGTAAGTTTACTAGTTTTGAAAAATTGGGGCAGGAATACAATACATATTTTTCCTAACTGTTTACTAAAGATGGATTGAAATATGGAATAACCTAGTCAGTTTTTTTTATTTTGATATCTTTCTTTTCCGTAAAAATTAAATAAAAACTCAATTTTGAGGTCACATTTGCCATAACTTCGTCCCATGCTAATAAATAATTAGAACAGGTAGATTAGGGAGAAACGTACTTTTTTCTAGCCTCGGTACTCGTCATATTAATTAAAAAATCTGGGGCGTTTTCTTCGTTCAAGTCATCGATTTACTTAGATTTGAACTGAACCCCAAAAAAAAATGAATGACACTTCAGCTACGCCAAAACCTCCGACTACGCCAGACGCCAGACGCGTATTCAGTATTTCTTTAACCGCCGGCCGGGTCGGACGTCCAGAAAACAATCTAAAATGCCTTCCTGTGTCATGAAACCGTGTAAAAACCGTACGGGTAAAATTAACAAAAAGATAGTGTAATTTTCCACATGTAAATGTTTTTTTATATTTGTTTACATAGCCTAAAATAATTATCATTCAAAGACAGTTTTCTTCTTAAATAATAGCCAACACCCGTCCACAAGAAAAAAAAAAGTCATTTTAGATGCATGGTAAAATTCATGAACGCTCCTCGTAAGGAACGGGTTAGTATTGTATACTGTTACTGTAACCCTATATTTAGCCCATACCTTTTGCGGTGTGTGGGCGGATGCTTTCCGGCAGTCGAAGGGCTCTGATAGGTTGACCCGTGTAAGAGTATTGAGGTGCAGAATATTGAGAGTATTGAGGTGTCGTTACTTTTTCTAAACAATTTACTCTGCAAGGCAGATCTAAATGTATTATATATCAATGGTTCAAGTATTGATTTTTAAATGTCATTAAACATAACAGTTTTGTTTACGCTTTGTACAACCATTACTGGCCTGATAACCGAGGATCTGACTCATCGATTCGTAGAACAACTTTCAATAGACGCCTTTTGTTTTGCAGGCTGCAATTTTGCTAATAAACAAACTACATAGGTAGTTAGTCAATGCCTTCCACGAAAATATCAAACATCAAACAAGCTTCAAGCAATCTCCATTAGGATATTAAAAAAGAAATTGTAAAAAAACTTTTGGTTGTCTGTAAAGTCGGTTTACGGACGATAATTTTACGTGATAACGTCATAAGAAAACATTTATGAAAAAAAGCATACTCTTATGAATTGAATTGAATTATTATTACTGAATTATCAATATTTTGTATAATACAAAGCAGGAGTTAATTGAAAATTACAATTTTATCCATAAATTATCATTTTTTTGCACTCGTTAATTCAAATATTTGTTTACTTAAATTATACAAATTAATTAAGATCCTCCAACCTGTGTTATTTTGTAAAGGATAGGACGATGATAGAAAGACTAGCGATAGATGCGTCACAAACCGAACGCTTAGGCCGATCGTGCCTCTCTATCGCTTGTTCCGCGCTCTCGCTTGCATACTCGGCTCGGGCGGAACGTGACAATGAGTCATGCTTTTTCGTGTGTGCAGCCGGCGTTCATCGATTGTCTGGTAGATATGTAATTCAAATGTGTGAAATGATCATTACTCTAATGTTAAATTCCGGGGGGAAATCGAGGACTACGTTTGTGTGAAGTATGCAGAAATCAAACGGGACACGTGACCACGTTTCATCTCAATGAGTAGGGATATCTCATGCATTCAAATCTCCCGGTAAACTAAAACATTTTACTTTTATTCTCTGCCTGTTTCCTTTTGTTGAACGCTTAAAAAAATCGCGTATCCAATGCGCGTATCTTTATAAATCCCGTATGACATTTTGGGCAAATTGCTTTAAAATATCTAACTTTGAAAATTCAATAATAAATTTATTCAATACTTCATCATAGGCATGGAATTTATCCATGAAATATACAATCAATTTGTACAATTAATTTAAATATTCGATTTACATACAAAATATTATATAATAGTTAACAAAATGCTTTCCTCTTATGTCACAGGTCACAGAATTGGTATTAAAGCACTTGTAACTAAAGATGGCAGCAAAGTTAAAACAGTAATAAATTTAAGACCACCTTAAATCCTATAGAATTAACCGGACAGTCTTTTATTATTTTCTAAATGTTCATTTAAAAAAATCATTAAACCCCCTGTGTGTACCGCACCGCGCCACTAACTTGATCAAAACACGACTTATCTCCAAGCAGTGTCTATTGGTAGTATTTTATTAAAATGTTCAAAAAACCTACATTTTAATATTTGGACATACATTGTGGATCAAAACTCGATGTACAAGCAGGAAACCAGTGAATCTACATCATATTTGGAGTCGATTTTATAGAATAAATTTTTTTTATTCGATCTGTAGTTTTCGAGAAAATTGAGTAAGAAGTTGATTTTTTTTCGATATTTTTTTTTTGAAATTGTTATGAAATATAATTTATTTGGTCAAATTAATTCTATCCATAAAGAAATCAAAACTGAAAAACCGCATTTTAATAAGAATTTTTGCAATTCAACAATCTGCATCACTTATTAAATAATTTATGAGAAAATTTTTTTTATTTTTTTTTCAACTCTGATTCAAAAGTCAAATTACACATTCGACTCTAAATAGATTCACCAGTTTTTGGATTGTACTACGAGTTTTGTTACACCATGTATATTTGTATGTATACATATTATATTAGACCGATGACGATGTATGTTACGAGTTTATGTAGGTATCTGTCAACTGCGGACTTTGATAACCTTCTTCATTCTCCATTCCACTTACTGGCTACTGTAACTGACTAGTTGAATAGTGTTGGGTGAGTAATAGCCGGTGGCGGTGGTCAGACGTCAGACATCCTGAGATTAGTCAGTAGCTTTGTGACGCGTTCCTTGCAAAACCCGCCATCTCCCCACCTGACCAAACAATGAATAATTCATGCATCTATCACACACATATTATGACATGAAATTTAAAAATTCCCAGAACACTCTTCTAGAGGAATGTAGAGAAGCACACTTTATCAGGACATACAAATGTACAGTTTGCAAACTGTATAAAGCGAAAACTGCATGGAATATTGAATGGTCGGCATGACGTTTGGCTGACCTGACAGTGTTTTTTTATGTAAACGTTTAAGTTGATATTGATATATTGAATGCTTTTAAAAACGCAAAAATCAAATAACATAATTTACATTAGGTACCTAGTAGCTATATTAACAATTTCCTGTGTGCAAACATACAATAATAATTTATGATCGCGCTTTTATTTAGCGTAATTTGTCAAAACTGTACAGTTTTCTGAAGTTAGTGGTGCCTTAAAGTCGGTTGTATCTAAAAAGTGCTTAACAAAAGAGGCTAAAATGGCAGTGCACAATGGAGTTCTGGTACCAACCCTTATGTATGGTAGTGAAGCGTGGTGTTGGAAAAAGAAGGATGAAAGTAGATTGAATGCAGTTGAAATGCGATCTCTCGGGTGAATGTGTGGTAAGACTATGTATGATAGGTGTACAAATGTCGAAATTAGAGCAGAGTGCAAGGCTGAGATAAGCATTATCGACAAAATTAAGAAGGTCCTTTACGATGGTTCGGTCATGTAGAGCGAATGGATGTTGAAAGAACGGCTAAAAAAATATATGATGCGACGGTCCTGGATGTAGAAAGCGAGGAAGTCAGAAAGACATGGCATGATCAAGTAAAACAAGTGCTTGAAAGTGGGCATGTAAGAAGTCGGAATAATCAACGTGCGTGCATGAGAAGATGTATGAATGTGGAGGAAGCAAGAGAAGTGTGCCAGGACAGAGTGGTGTGGCGTTCTATCCTCTCTGCCTACCCCTTCGGGAAATTGCGTGATGGTTAGTTAGTTAGTCAGTTTTCGATTCCGTATCAAGGGCGCATTACAACAAAAAAGAGTTTCCCCAAAATGGAGATAGCTGGTTTTGAAAGTAGCTGACTCATGTATAATAACCAGTAGGTATAAAACCATTGAACACAATCTCCACAACTTAGTTGTCAGTGAGTGATACTTAAATTACCGGTTTGGCGTTAGGTTACAAACAAAATAACAAAAATACAGTTTGTAGATTCCGCCGGGAAAGACGGACGCGCTCCGGTTTCAGTTTGACAGCAGTTTAAATATCGTTCTATTCTTATTCTTATTTTGAATTTGAAAAAGCCACAATGGCGAATTTCGCGGGTGTTTTGTTGGTAATTTCTCTCGCAATCTGCGGGTCATGGGCTCACACTTATCATTTGGGATCTTGTCCTATGGTGGAGCCGATGCAAGGATTTGAAATGAACAGGGTAAGAAGTTATTTGGTTGGTTCCTTTTGAAATTATAATAAAGTGTACCAATCCAGTGCCCGATGCACACTTACTAGGCGAACGCCCAGTGCCCGATACCTTTTTGTAAATAAGGTTTAGACAGAAGAATTAATATGGACTTGTTTTTCGTCCACCGGCTTTGGAACAACCACTCCTTTCTCAGGAGGCGGGCCAGGTTATAGAATACAATAGATTTTTATAGTTGCTTCCTAATTTAATTAACTTTGATTTGTATGACATTTGGAATGGGATTGTGTTCTATTATCTATTTGAATGTTTTATGTTTGAAAAAACGAATAATGAGTATTGTATTTTTCAATCACATATTCCTTTGAAGTTATAATGTATTATGGGAGGGTCCGATGCCTTGCAGTGAACCCGCTTGCACAGTGCGGGTGTAAACTGTGCGCCTCTCGATTTAAGCTTAGACTATATTACATTCATGTAAGATGATCACTCATGCGTTTCAGTACCAGTCCAAGGTATGAATTCCAGGTTCCACACACGAAATTTTTTAGTATGAAAATCACATGTAGGAACCTAAAAAAATATTTCATCTTGACCTCCTACGGGAATCGAACCCGCGACCTCATGTACGGTAGACAAATACGCTACCACTATGCTATGAGGCGGAAATAGTAGCAAAAATATTTTTAAAATAAAATTAATTGGCCATATTTCTTTATGAGTTATTCTTTAAACTGGTTTTAGATTATTCAGTATTTTCTAGAACACTTTGTTTGCTTATAAAATGATATAAATATAAGACTGTTATGCAATGAGTAACGGAAAATTATATTCAACAAATATGGAATATTATGAGTAATATGTATGTGTATTTTTATTATGAATAATAAAACATGCAGTTCTGAAAATTAAAATATTTACAAGATGATTCATCACAGAATACCTATTCTATTCTATTTTATATACGGCAAAGCACCCGATTTCGAGTGATACATCCAATATAAGTAGTGTTTTTTTTAATTGTCTTCAATTCCGTCCGAAGATTGATCAACGCGATGAAGATTGGAGATCTCTTATAGAGTAACGCCCTCTTATCTCACTGTTTCCATATGAAGTTTTTTGAAAAACATCATTTTGAGTGTGTCCAAAGACAAAAACTGGATTTCACCCATTACGGGCTAATAATTACAATCTGACATCTCAACAGAGACGAGAAAATTGGAAGGGAATATGGATATCTAGGCGTTTACAGGGCTTATGACCTGTCGTTATTCCCTTCCAAACTGCTCGTCTCTGTTGAGATGTCAATTTGTAATAATTGTAATGGGTTAAATCCCAGTTTTTGTCTGCAAGTATTTGGACACACTCAAAATGTTGTTTATAAAAAATTTGCTGGTAAAAGTTATAAGCATAACAAAATTGAAGAGTCATCTTCAGGCGTTTCCTAGTAGGTGATATAATTCGGTAAGAATCTCACTTGCAATCATAAAGGTTTCTGCTAAAATGCTTAGCAATTTTCTCAATGATTGCCAGAGAGTGTTCACATGTGAAGCGTCGCGTCATTTCACTGTATATATACAAGTTCTGATAATTGGCAGGTATGGATATCAAATACTAGGTGAAATGGGGAATGTTGTAATACATCAAGTGGCCACTTAACCCAGCCAATGACAGGTCATAAGCCCTGTAAACGCCTAGATATCCATATTCCCTTTCAAACTTCTCGTCTCTGTTGAGATGTCAAATTGATGTTTATTTAATTTAATTTTTTAATGAAAATCTGAGAAATATCACTCTTTGATTTTTGTGGTCTCACTTAAATCGAATCCGCAACCTCGGTGTTGTGAGTTTAGCGTCTCAGCTATTACGTTACGGAGGCTGCCGATAATGTTTATTTTCGTAGAAGGCATTGACTTTGTTAATTATCAAATAGCAGAACGCATAACTTCTACGAAATTATGAGTCAGGTTCTCAGTTATCGAGCTAATAATCGTTGTATGAAGAGTGAAAACAACATTGTTTTATAGTATTTCCAAGCGTTTATTTTACTTTTGACAGCTCGATTATGTATCGATTAGGGATGTCCTAATGCGTTACCGAATCGATTTCTCATAAAAATCGACTTTATTTATGAATAAGTTTTAATCAATTTAACACATTTATATTTTATTTTTGCTCAACATTTTGTAGTTTATAAACATACCTAGACGTTTGAAGCAGAGTTTATATTACGAAAGCGCTGTCGTAAAACTTTTTTTTTTTAACAGTCTTTATTCAATAAAAATATTACAAAAAATACATAATTTCTTTACAAAAGAAACTTTAAATACAGTCCCGATAAACTCCTTAATTGGAGTTTGTCATCGGGTGCAGGAGCTACAGAAAACCCAAATATGCATAGGACTATTTTATTGTCGTAATGTAAATTGAGAAATTCTGTGTCGCGACAAACAAAGAAAAAAAACAAATAGGTTTTAATTTAAATCACATTTTATATTTTTCACGGAAAAAATCAACTTGAATAATCCTTGTTGCATAAGTAGGCTCAATAAACATCGATATCGATAAATATCCGAGCTAAAGAACATGTGCTTCACTATCGTAAAGAAAAAAACATGAAGTATTGCAGTTTTCGGTCAATGGTTGCCTGTCAATAATTACTTAACTTTATAGGCGCCCATGTGTCAAAAGTAAAATAAACGCTTGGAAATACTATAACAACATTTTTAACGTGTACAAATACTTGTAGACAAATTACTGGATTATACTTATATTTTTTGTTGTTTTTTCTTCAGATGCTGGGTATCTGGTACGTGGTACAGAAGACGTCCACAGCGTCACACTGTCTGACGTACAATATAACCAGGGGCGAGGAACCAGGGGAATATGAACTGGAGCAAGTGTCCCAACACTTCCTTCTCGGCCTGACCCCCCTCAAGCACGACTACAGGTACACGGGGGTGCTCAGCGTGCCAGACTCCGGGACCCCAGCCAGGATGAGAGTCAGATTCCCACTAAGTAAGTAACCCTCTATCAGGTAGGGTTGAAACACCGGGACGATTGTTTGACAGACTGTTTCAAACATACCCATGCGACATTATCTACTTTATGCATTGATTTATAATACACTTAGATCTGCCTTGCAGAGTAAATTATTTAGAAAAAGTAATGACACGAAGATTCCGCACCTCAATACACTGGTCGACCTATCAGAGCCCTTCGACTGCGGCAAGCATCCGCCCACACCGCAAAAGGTATGGGCTATATATAGGGTTACAGTAACAGTATACAATACTAACCCGTTCCTTACGAGGGGCGTTCATGAATTTTACCATGCATCTGAAATGACTTTTTTTTCTTGTGGACGGGCTGTTGGCTGTTGGCTATTGTTTAAGAAGAAAACTTTCTTTGAATAATAATTATTTTAGGCTATGTAAACAAATATAAATAATCACTTACATGTAGAAAGTTACACCATCTTTTTGTTAATTTTATCCGTACGGTTTTTACACGGTTTCACTACACAGAAAGGCATTTCGGAATGTTTTCTGAACGTCCGACTCGGCCGGCGGTTAAAGAAATACTGAATACGCGTCTGGTGGAGTTGGAGGTTTTGGCGGAGTTGAAGTGTCATTCATTTTTTGGGTTCAGTTCAAATTTAAGTGTATTAATAAATCAATGACATTATGTCAAAGAAGTGTATTTTAAATAGTAAATTACGCTGATCAAATGTAATAGGATTATTCTTGAATAACTATATAAATACAAGAATGAACATGGTTTACAAAGAAAATAAGAACCCAATAAATACTCACTTCGTATTTAAAACTGGCGTCGTATTTGATCGTTTAACAACTCAACTCAAATTTTTATTGGGTTGAAAATTGCTTAAAATGGAAATGTTATAATGTTAATCCAATTTTTATATATTTGTATTGGATTGGTATCATATTAAAAAAACATAATAAAAAGGCTCGATTCTAGCTTGCAAAAGGAAACATATTGAAAGCATTGACAACACCGCTGCACTTTGCCGGACAAAAGTCGACCAGCTAATCAAGAGGAAGATTTGTCATTATTTCTGGGGTTTAATTGGGTTCGTTGTAACATCGTTTTCAATCAGGTAGCAAATCACAACCGACATTATTTTATACCGGGTTTTAAATGGACTGAAATTAAACACCTAAAAGTCCCAAAGTTATTAATGTGAAATTCATATGTATAAATTAATCAAATGTGCATGATTGTAAGAGGTATGAATGTACTAAAACCGATGGAGATTATTTTTTCCGCAGTGTATACCGCGATTTTATTTTTTTTCGCAGGCATCACTGATGAAACTGATTGTAATATCATTTTTACGATAATTAATATTATAGATTGTTTCAATCATGACTTGTTCCAACTGTTCCAGGATTACCCTTTTGGGGTGCCTACCGTACCAGTGTTTCTGTCACCAATGAATTTACGTGCAAGCATGGTACCAAATCAATTACCCAGAATAGTTCAAATAAACTAGAAGTAGGTAGGTAGTTTGGTCACCCTTAAAGTATTAACCTTGTTGTCAGTTTTGTACACTGGTGGGGGTTAACTGGATTTGTTCAACCACCCATCAGCGTACGCCACTAATTGATAGAGATTGAACAGTGTCGCACGCTCCACAAAATGCACTCTCGTGAGAAGGAATTTCGTTTCTCGTCACTGGGTAGAAATCTCTAGTTAAAAATGGACTTTTTAGTGGGTGCTGGGTGCTCAGAACTAATGAAACAGTACTTACATTTTTAGTGCATATTTATTACACAGAAGTTGATACAAATTATGCTTGAAAACTTAATTATATTAAACTAACATTTAACATGGATTATGAAGATATAAAAGTACAAAATGAATTTAGATTTGAACGCAATTTGGCGTAAAAAATGTGTGTAAATTTAACGTCGAATCACGATGATGGCTAAAATGATGCCTCTTCATCTGAACATGACATAAAATGTGTTAAAATTCTCCTGCAATGCATGAACGATTTTGGATTGATGCCACACAATATGAGTTATAGAACTGCGCAGTCGAAATGCAGAAACATATATTTACAAATGAACCTTATTTTATAAAACACCAATCATCTTCATTGCATATAATTGCTATTTAAAGAGTCAGATAGGACCTCGAGGACACAGTTGACTCCTATATTGATCTCTTCCTGTTGTCGATTGTTGTGACTATTACATACTTGCATACATATCATAATCTATTTTATTAGGTGCATCGTGTGATACTCCTCATTTGGCCAATAAAATTGATAGTCCTTTTTTGGTTACATAATCGAAGCAATGTACCAAGTTCAGAATTCGAAATATTCCGATAGAAATCAATCTACATTTTGAATGTTTCCTCTATTGTAATTTTATTTTTAATCATTAAGCAGGTACATAGTATTTTTAAACAACTAGACCTGAGTGCATTATGAGATATGAAATTTATCTACCGATAACTATAAAACATTGTCCACTACTTTTAAACCTCGTGGCTTACCACATCCTCATCTGTTATCTGCGATATTAACATCAGTTTCCCGTTTGTAAAATTCCATAAATGATAACATTAAAGATTCATCATTTTATCCGTATCTTGTGGTACGGATACGACATTACCGCATATAAATTCCTTGGATAATTAATGCATTTTTGACGTGATAACGTATAATAAATCGATGAACGCCGGCTGCACACACGAAAAAGCATGACTCATTGTCACGTTCCGCCTGAGCCGAGTGTGCAAGCGAGAGCGCGGAACAAGCGATAGAGAGGCACGATTGGCCTCAGCGTTCGGTTTGTGACGCATCTATCTCTCTTCCACTCCATCGGCCGATGCGTCCGAGTAGAAGGGAGAAAGCAGCAGCACACAAGAAGAAAAAACAAAAAAATGGATAATTTATGGAAAAAATTGTAATTTTCAATTAACTCCTGCTTTGTATTATACAAAATAATGATACTTCAGTTATAATAATTCAATTCAATTCATAAAAAGTATGCTATTTTTCATCAATGTTTTTGTTATAACGTTATCACGTAAAATTATTGTCCGTAAACCGACTTTACAGACAGCCAAAAGTTTTTTTTTATCACAGAAAAAACTACTGGAATAAAGTAAAGCTACGATTTCAAAAGATGAAAATATAGTGAATAAATTAATGTCACATTTCAGGGAGTATGTATATTTAGATTTTTTACATGTTTCCTTCCTTCCTTAACTTAATCCGCTTCTAATGGTGCATATGGCACTGCAATGGTACCCCTAATGCTGTTTTAAATATCTCGGATATTTATTGATATCTTATATAGCTGGTCTCCTCCCTATGTAGGCCGTATCAACCAAAGGCAACACCGCCTACTCAGAAAAGTAGCATGGATGATCGGTCTGGGGAAAGATGATTACACCTATGAAGATATGGAGTCAATGTTGAGAATCTCTAGTCTTCAAAAGAGTAGATCCAACATTGATTCCATTTTCATATTTACATTGCTAAATGGCATGATAGATGCACCATCTTAACTGACTCAAGTGACTTTCTATATTCCAGTCCGTAGGTTGAGAAATAATGACGTGCTGTTCCTTAGTCACCACAAAACTAACTATGGTTTTCATGCCCCATTGTCTCGATTGTGTCGTATTGTAAACTCAAGATGGGATCTGGACTTCTTCGCTGTAAGTCTATAAAGATTTAAACATTCACTGAAGTAGACCCGATCCTGTCTTGAGTGTGTCCACATTTTATTCTAACTGTCTTAGCTTCACCAATTTAATGTTCTGTCACTTATTTTTACTGCTTGTTATCCCTTTTTGCTTAAATATGTATTTAAAATGGATTTTCCGTAAAAAAATAAATATATCTTGTTTTTCTTATAGAACCTCCCTGGATTATGATTTTCATCTTCTGTACCACATTTGACTAACAAAATGTCAATTTTTCTTACCAGGCGTTGGAGGTTCAGCCAGCTACACCGTCCTCTCGACTGACTATGAAAACTATGCCGCTATATTCACGTGCCAGAAGTTAACCTTCGCGCACAGGCAGTCAGCTTCCATACTCTCTAGAAGACGTGATCTTGACAAGATGTTCGTTGACAAGGTAAGCGAAATATTCCTTACAACATTTTAGTGTGTTTAAATACTTGTACGCAAATCTAGATTTTTCCCATGACACAAACTTTTACCGATGACGGGGTTGCATTCAATGGGGTTCTTCCCGATAGCATAAATATCCTTGAAAAGTTATAAATATTTCAAGTATATTTTTACAATTTCAACGATATAAAACACAATGATCAAAAATTTGGTTTTCATTTATAAATTTATGTTTTAAAAAACACGAAAATACGAATGATTTTTAACGCCCGTTATTGGCTAATGACGTCATACCCGTCGACCGTGAAAGGTGTGAAATTCATTCCATAGTGAGCGCCTATATTGCTGTGACGTCACACCGCATGCGCGCCAAATGGAGGATTTTGCGAGCGATTTGAAAAGGCGCTTTTTCAAACCGCGCTAGAAAATTCATATGGCATCGTAATAAAAATTTAAAAAATCCCTAGATATTGAAATTTTTCAATCAATTTTTTAAAATAAAAAAATGGGAGAAACCCAATTGTAATATTCCAGAGAATTCAAGTCATTTTACTGTACCTATATTAATTTAAAATTCCTATACAAATTCTGATAATTCCCAGAAATGCAAAAAGCAAATTGGGGGATTTGTAACAGATTAAGTGGCCACTGAACCCAGCCAATGATAGATCATTAGCTCTGTAAACGCCCAGATATCCATTTTGATCCAATCTAATGCATTTGTTCGCATACATAACGTAAATTAAAAATCGGTAGAATAGGACAGAAAAAAGACTCAATAGTCTTTAAAACAGTCTAGGGAAAGGGTGGGGCTTTAATTCCTTTCAAACTTCTCATCTCCAAGAAGTCAATTTTGTTCCGTTTCAATAATTTGTCTGTGTTCAATTTCTTTTCAGGTCCGTTCCCGACTGTCGTCATCAGGGGTGGACCCTTACGACCTGTCCATCATCTCGCAGAAGGAGTGCCCTAAGCACCCCAACGGGACCGCCAACGGGGTGAACATCGACATCGATCCGGACACCTTCTCTGCTCACAACATCGCCGGCGTTGTCAAAAAGGAGGGAGAAAAGATCGGTGAGGCAAACATCATTGTCATTCGTAGCTTGGGGGTAGTTTGTGGAATCCATATGCTCCACATCTTCTGGCAAATTTGCAAGGATAGGATGGTCTTTGGATAGGCATTGTGATAAGGTACGGCAGGGGACGTATGAAATAATGTCTGCCAGATAGGATGATAGGATGATAGTGTGAGATGCACACATGCGTTCTGTCCCATCTCCTCTTTTCCCTAATCCCCCTTCCATTGAGAACCTGACCGCGGATGCACGGGTGAATGTCTGGGATGGGAGGCCTGGTGAGGCGGGATACCGGTCTCCACACAGGTGGTAGTAATTACTAATAAATAATGATCGGGGTAGAAACTAACATACCCTACTACTGTTAATTTGGGCCGACTCTGGTTGGTTTGGGTGATGGAAACAATGACAATTATAATACATAAGCCGAGACAGTGGTAGGGGCAATGAAGCATTTGTTCGCGTACATAACGTAAATTCATTCGTATTTTTATCACACTAACAATCTTAAAATCGCGGTTTAGCTTGTTGAAAAAATCGGTAGAGTTGGCTGGACTGAAAAAAGACTCAATAGTCTTTAAACCAGTCTAGGAAAAGGGTGGGGCTTTCCACATTTTCTGGCACTCGGCGTTGAGGACGTCCATATGCTCCACATCTTCTGCCCCACGGGCGGGGAGCGGCAATGGCGTCTTGCGGGAAAATCCAATACTTTAAAAAATCAACTATAAAATCGGTTAAAACGTTAAAATCAATCATTTGGGTAACCCGAGGCTACCACACCGGACGGGGTTAATTTTTTCATACGTGTTGTTTAAAACTAGTAGTACAACCCTAAAACTGGTGAATCTACATCATATTTGGAGTCAAATGTGTAATATGACTTAAATCTAAGCTTAAAAATTTAATTTTCTTCTCGTAAACGCTTTCAGTAAGTAGTCCTACCTACCGTAGATTAATTGAAATTGCACAAATTCTTATTAAAATTCGGTTTTTGTTTTCTTTGGCAAAATAAATCGTATTATTTGACAACTTCTTTCTCAATTTTCTCGAATACCTACTGTGGATCAAATTTGAAAAAATTACCGTACCAGATCGACTTAAAATATGACGTAGATTCACTGGTTTCCCGCTTGTACATCGACTTTTGTTACACTGTGTATAGCGTGTAAATAAACATTACATGTGATTTTCATATTAATATTTCATGTGTTATACCTTGGACTGGAGCGTAAGACTGCCTTCATGTAATACTATGATCAAGTTACACTGCATTGGTGTACCAATGCAGTGCCCTATGCACCATTAAGTGCGGATAATTTAAAAAATAGTAAGTATATAGAGTGTGCCATATAAAAAAGTGTAATTGCTCATTTTAAATGGTATATTTTCTTCTTTTGCAGGAGACGGGATCGAATACGTGGCCGGAGCTGGGAAGAACGTCTACAAGAAATTAGCTCACAGTGATGAGAACACTTCGGCAGATTACAGGAAAGAGCGAGAGAGTCTAGAAGCTGTAGTTAGAGTGTGCAATATATAAAAAAGTGTAATTGCCCATTTTAAATGTAAATCAGGAGACGGATCGAATTGGTTGGAGCTGGGACGGAACGAGCCAGATGCTGACGCAGAATGGCTGCCTTAGGAAAATTATATTCAAATGGAACAAAAACCAAACCTTTAGTATATCAAACTATCATTATAGATCAGTAATACAGGGTGTAACAAAACTCGATGTACAACTCGAAAACTGGTGAATCTGCATCATATTCGAGTCTAAGTACATCATATTCTAATCTACACCATATTCGAATCTTCATCATATTCGAGTCTAACATATTCGGAGTCGAATAATGTATAATATGACTTTTGAATCTGAGTTTAAAAAATATATTTTTCTTCTCATTAATGTTTTCATTAGTACTGCAGATTAAGTAAAATTGCACAAATTCTAATTAAAATGCGGATTATTTTCTTTTATCTGCAGGCGATTACTAGTACTTAATTTAACTCGTCAGAAGAGTCTTAACTACATAAACATAAAGTAATCTGCTATTAAAATACTTAACTTCAATATCAATGCATAGATGGCGCGTTCAACTCGCTGGTGGATGATTCTTGATTCGTAGCATAAATACAAAATCAAAAATTGTTACCTGGTGTGGATATTCGCCAATAAGCGGAATGGGGAATGTTGTAGTACCTACATAGAGTGGCCACTTAACCCAGCCAATGACAGGTCATAAGCCCTGTAAACGCTCGAATATCCATATTCCTGAATTTGAAAAAATTCTACCTCATCTCTGTAGGGATATAAATAAAAATATATACCTACTCCCGTCTTGGGAGAAAATCCAGATTTGTGTGCAAGTATTTGAACACGACCCAAAATGTTGTATAGTATTCATTTCAGTAAATAAATTTTTATGTCAGCTTCCTTATCAATTAAGTATCTCGAAAGCTATGGGTCAAATAAAAAAAAATAATTCCACAAAATCGACTCCAAATATGATGTAGATTCACTGGATTCCCGCTTGTACGTCGATTTTTGTTACACTATGCATAGAATATCATCATCATCATCACAATCATTCTGGAGTGTTCAAATTTCAGCTTAGCGATCAGCTGCAAGTTCCCATGAGCCAAGTCCGGTCCCAGGTTCTGGTTCTGACGGTGATGCCTTAAAAATATATTTTATTCTATAAAATATACTAAATCTTATTAGGATGGAATCTTATTTATTATTTACTTATATATATTTTACAATTTGACAAATACGCGATCTGTACTTTGAGGCTGTAATTTTACAGCTTTTAAAATAATATTTTAATATTTATAAATTTATAATTTTACGAAGGCAAGACATCAATTCAACAGTTTTAACTTTTTAAGCTATAATTTTTATTATTATTTTGAATTATACATACTCTATTTCTGTATCACATTTACCAGTACAAAGTGTATTTAAGAATAGAGTTTAGATTTTGGACAATATAGAGAAATATTTTCTTTTTATAAACAGTATTAAAATATATTATAATAAGGTATGCTCAATTAAATATATTTTATTAGTAAAAAAAACGATGTTTTTATTATTTCAATATTATATTTAAAAAATCCATGGTGGTTTATTCAGGATTGGGTCAGGTATATTTAGTCCGGTCAATATTATGTTTGTATAGAGTAGGTTGCCTTAATTGCACTTCGGGGTATAATGTTAGAATATAAAACATAAATACTCGGAAAACATTATCGACAATAATGATTTGCTAGTCAACAAATTAATAAAATTAAAAAAACATAAAATTAAAAACTGGTTATTTTGTACATATGGCTTATTTCAAAACGATTTTACTACACGGAAAAAAATATTGTAAAGTAAATATTGGATAAACAACATTTTGAGTGTGTCCAAATACTTGTAGACAAAAACTGGATTTCACCCATTACGGGCTAATTACGGGGAATGTTGTAATACATCAAGTGGCCACTTAACCCAGCCAATGACAGGTCATAAGCCCTGTAAACGCCTAGATATCCATATTCCCTTCCAAATTTCTCGTCTCTGTTGAGATGTCAAATTGTAAATATTGGATATTTAAAATCTCCCAAAGTGCGTTTAAAAGTCTCGTTTTATCTCCCAAAGTGCGTTTAAAAGTCTGGTTTTATACACTTATACCTAAAACTAGGGGTAGGTTGTGTGTTATGTGTTCTTGAATCTAAATATTAAGATCATTTTTTGTTTAGCGTAAAATACCAAATTTAGTCAATTCTCAGGATCCAACTCCCATAAGAATACGTAATTACGAAGCATGTTTAGTAAAATAGCAACACTATTATATAAAAACCAA